>VOQJ01006362.1:28617-40742 GCA_015052665.1 Apistogramma diplotaenia
ACAAATAAATGGTGAATAATTTAACCTTTAACAACCTTAAAAGGAAAAAATTTGAATCAAATACCTTCAAGAAACCGCCTTACTCGGTGAAAATCCCTCCTCAGCTATGCGATATTGGCTATTAGTGATGAGGTTTTTCATTTCCGGAAAAGGATCAGATAAATTAAGGGGCAGCTTGAGTGATGACGGTAATTAGGATTTGGTTGTCCTTTCTCAACCTCTGCTCTTCAACCTTCTCTGAGACCTGTAAGGGCTTTTCTTTTCTCTCTCGTGCCACCTCTGAATGAAAGATTAATGACATCTATCAAAAGGTAATTATTAATAAGACCCCAGACTTGTATGAACTGTCATGCTGGAGGAGAAGACTGATATCTTTTGATTATTCCATGCGATGCTGTTTACAGCCATTCATCTGCGAACAGATGAGGATACAATAAGCAGTTCTGCATTATATGCAGCCTGTAATTATCCTGGATTTCATTGATTTACTTCATATTCAACTCGGCCAGACTTCCCACAGCTTATTGATAGAGATATCCTGGCTCCAATTTGATTCTAGTGGTTCACACACAACTCTATTATATTTCCTACAGTTCTCCATTTATTCATCGTGTGCTTCGCCTGCTGTTTGGGAAGATTTGCAAGGCAGTAGAATTTGATCCCTCCCAGAACAAATTGAGATGTACTGTACTTGCAGCGCTCAGCAGTAGGGCTATCCAGCAGCTCAGAGAAGCCATGTTGTGCTGACTTGACTTCAGAGCTCACCTCGGCGCGCACACACCTACACGACGGAGCTTCTCTTCCAGTTTTTCGGAAAGAATTCAAGTATGAGTGCGCCTTGTGTCTGTGCCGATGTGCTTTTGAGTTTAAAGGGTACATTAAAAATATCGTCTGTTGGAAGTGTAGCTCTGCATAAGCACACTTTTATAGATGCAAAAAATAAAAAATGAGGAAAGCCATTATTCAGCGTTAACAGTGGAGATGTTTAGTGCCTGAAAAAACCGACACTGGTATTTCACCTTTTTTTTCCCCCCCAGACAGTGAAAGCAGCAGGCAAGCTAAATCTGGATTTTAGACACATAAACACCCCTGAGAGTCAGCCAGGGGCCTCAGAGTTCATAGATTTGATGTTGTAAAGCCCTCTCCCCCCTCCTCACACTCTATCTCATATACACCGAAAGGCTCTTTCTCCACCTCCTTCCCTACGTCTCACTCTTTCTGTCTCCTATCCTCCCCACTCACCTTTCCTCATGATTAGATTGACTGGCTTTGTTTTGGGGCCCTGCAGCTCAGGGCTAAAGAACCACTATGAAGGGGAATTGCCTTTAAACAAGATGAGGTTTGTCTCGGCTTGTCAGCCCTCAGTTTTAACCACAGGGTATTCACAGTGCATTGCAGCACATCGTCTGCATGCTCCTGGCCAGGTGAGGTAGATCACTTCTCTCTGGTTTACTATTTTCTCCTTTATTTGTACTGCACATCGACTGCGGAAAAAACATAAATCAGTGCCAGAGTTTCTGGAGATGGAACTGAGATTAAATGACAAAATTAAATGACTGTGATCGTGGCAACGATTTATATTGATGGCAAATTCAAAATCAAAGCACATGATCTACAGCATCTGATGATGGTGTGACATTGGGTTATCCTAGGGGCTCGTCTCGTATGACCGTTATGGGCATCATGGTGAGGAATGGATGCACTTACAGAGTGAATAACACAGCAGTATATCAGTGGATTTATGCTTACAGTTGCCTCGCAGGCAAGCGCCACTACCTTCTTTGCTTCTATTTTTTTTTTCCTTTACCCCTTGGCTTGTTTCCTTGGGATTCATATCAATTTGTCCTCATTTTGCCTCGTCCTGTGGTAGTGGTGCGGAAGCTGAGATGCAGACATGGGAAGAAGATGTGTGCATCTATGTGCGTATGTGTTTGCTTCTGTCAGGCAGAGGGAGAAAGAGCTCTAAGGAGAAAGAGAAGAAAAAGTGAAGCCGTGGCGGAGGTGGCAGGTGCAGGGAGGTAGTCTGGGTTTCTTTCCATGTCACAGGAAGAGTGTCTAGCCTGTAACAAAATGCCAAGCAAATGAGGACGGATCAGGGGGCCGAGCGTAAGCCTCTCTGAGCCCCCATTACTGAGTGCAGAAGACGGATGGGAGTGCTCTTCTTGAGAGAGAGAAAAGAAACACTCGCATTAATACACACCCTGGTGTGTACATGGGTTTCAAGGACACTGTCATATACACAAACACACAAATATATATACCACATACAATGGGACAGAGATGAGGAAAGAAAGATGGAGATGGATGGCAGATAAATTACCACAGTCCTTGGAGAGTATACAAACAGAATAAAACTCACGACTCAGAATGTAGGTCTAAAGTTATCAGGCAGAAAATAAAAGCTCAAACACTCAGTCACTGATAAGATACATACATAACACAGAAAATGTCTTACTACTAACATCAGAGAGCTATGCTAATTTCCAGATCGCAACTCATTTGCATCCATTACCGTACCTAATGGTGATGAATGACGAAAGATAATGTGATAAATTTTTATCTCGAATATTTCAAATATTCATTTGGCATCTCGGCACACGCGAGCACGCAAACTGTTTGCTTGACTCCGTGTTGCCTTTCAAACAATTCGCATCAAAAAGACGACAAATGATTTCCTCCCGGGCTTCCCTAACGACTGCAAAGTGTAACTTTATGGGCCGTGACTAAAACTCTTTTTATTATTAATGTTTCTGGTCAATGGTTTCTATCAAAAAGGGGAGAACAGAGGAGCAGAAGCAGCTGAACGAGCGAGATTTATGGAGCAACCCTGGCGGTAGTAGGCTCATATCAAACGGCACGACAGCAATCAAGCCTTTTACAATGGCTGAGCATCAGGCAGTTCTCACAGTGTAATACAATACCCATATCACCCCTGCTGAGGGGAAAAGAGGTCAGCGAGGTTTCAATTTATTCACTGACTATTCGAAAGCACTTATACCAACTGCTGTTTATATCAAGTTTTAATGGACGTGCACAAAGTCTTTCATCAGTTCAAATCAGCGAGGTGGTAGCCGCAAAGCTAAACTTGAGTTACTGCATATTAAGATATAATTTCATAATGCATCTTCCATAAAAGTTAAACACTGTCTGTGGTTGCATTTTACATTCCTTTGATTAATACATAACAACTTCTCACCTGGACATCTCAGAACCACAGGTAATGGCTTAGACCAAAGAAGACACTTGCACCATTAAATCCATTCAATTCAAAAGCATAAAATATGTACTGTAATTACTCATGTCTATCGACATCCTGGGCATTGAATATAGATTTTTCTCTCAAAAGTCTTTACATTTTACATTTAAGTGCCCTGAATTTCAACTTTCTATTTAAAAAAAAAAAAGTAGTTTTGATGCACATAGTGCACTCAGCTGTAAACAAACTAAAGGCTATTTGGAAGATACGTTTTCCAAATACAAAACCAGCACTCTACCACTTTATGCTTCCATTTTCACATATTTGTACAAAGCAGACGTAACTAGCAAGGGCAAGCCACCTATTATTGACCACGTATTGAAGAAACATACATAAAGCTGCTCTAAGAGTATAACCAGACTTTGAAGAGGGATTTATTTCAAGCCTTTAATGCCATTATGTTAAATTTTCCTTATTTGTTGTATAAATGTAGCTTTTATATACAGTATATTGCAAAAAGTATGTCCTCATCTGCCTGCACACGAGTATGCACTCGAGTATGTCTCTGTGCAGGCCAGTCAAGTTCTTCATAGTCAAACTCACTACTCCATGCCTGCCTCTGTGGCCATGGAAGTGATTGGAACACCTGAATTTAATGATTTGGATGGGTGAGTGAATGCTTATGCTAGACTATAAAACATGGTTGAACCATCACCCATTAGTTTCTGAAGTCCTGTTTTGAAGCATTGAAATTAGTATTTCTGCCATTGGAAGTGGTGTGGAGTGGGTGTGACTGTGCACCCACACCCTCACTGGCCACATCCCAGTGAGGGTGTGGTTTCATACCACAGATAATCCTCATAAAAATAATGGCTAAGATTTTAAAACAGACTTAATTTTTTCTTCAATATGACCCAAAAATGACTGACTGAGCACTTAACTCGGCAGGAAAGTTGTTTCCTGACTTTATAGCACCGAAAGTCTTTTTGCAATCACAGCTATCGCCACCTAGTGGCCTTCTGACAGCATGCAGCTTTAAGGTTCTTTAGCATTGGCTTAATTTTTCCAACCCAAAAGCTATGTCCATGGTTTATACTGTACATGGTGTACTCACGCTGGGCATAGTTGCCTTGTGCCACGTCTTGGCAGGATTTTCCCCCCCATCTCCATGTGCTCTACACCGCAGCACAGTTCAGTTTGCATGAGCATCTCAGCTCCCCTCGCTCTTGTTCACATATACATGTTTTTGAAAAGTACTCTTGCAAAGAACAATGCCATTTAATCATACTAAAGCCCAACTAAAACACACCTGCATGTACTCCTTCAAGCAAGGTCATGGTGCATTTAAATGTACCCGGGAACAGTACACTGCAATCGCACTAGTTAAATGAACTCAACTTTGGGAGTCAAACATGCTCGGGCACATTACTTGTCATCGAGTTTGAGTACACCCTAAGTGTGGTGTCAGAGGGGGTGCGAAAACAGGCAAGTGAATGGAGTCTGACAGCAAGCAAAAGATTCATCTCTGACTGAGCTGGCAGGTGATGACTCTATGCACAATAGTGCTGGATTAGCTACAGAAGAAACACGAAGAGCTAACCTAAGTAAACACAGCAGGACCAAATCTTCCAGCAGGCAGAATGATCTGCCAGTGACTGCAGAGCATGAATAGATATACTGCAGTTAATGAGCCACAGGTGTGCTTAGCAGCGACATAGAGCCCCTGATTGGAGCAGAGCTGGTAGAATGGGAAAAAAATGAAGAAATTCTTACTGTACAAATTCTTTTCTTTCTTTTCACTTCTCAGTTTGTACAGAATCAGTTTCCTTTCCTCTCTTGGCATTTTAATCCCTTCCACCTGAGAGGCAGTGGCCATATTTGTTCATTCTCGCTCATTCCTCCGCAATTAAACTCACGCCTCTCCTCGTTTCTCTCCCCTCCAGGTGCGTTCTAGGGATTGAGTCATCCTCGAAGATGGCCCACTGAGATAAATATCCAGGTCGCAGGCAGCAGAAAAGTGGGGAGTGAGTAGACAACAGGGTATAAAATAAAGAAAAGACAAAAAAATCAGGATACATAGGATATAACAGAGAGGGAAAAGAAGCAGTAAAATACATACTTCCCCCCCACCCCAAATTTTCTATACTGTGCTCTGATTGATTGGAGCCTATCCCAGCTGACATAGGGCGAGAGGCAGGGTACACCCTGTACAGGTCGCCAGCCTGTCGCAGGGCCAACACACAGAGACAGACAACCATTCACACTCACATTCACAACTATGGGCAGTTTAGAGTGACCAATTAACCTAACCCCAGTAAGTGCATGCCTTTATTCTGTGGGAGGAAACCGGAGTACCCGGAGGAAACCCACGCAGACACGGGCAGAACATGGAAACTCCACACAGAGGGAGGCCTGGACCAAGGTGGAATCGATCCCAGATGTCATTCTCTGTGAGGCAGCAGTACTAACCACCACGCCACCATGCTGCCTGATTTTCTATCTTTATTTTAAAAATGAGATCCACATCAACAGATATAGATGGATATATTTTATTGATCTTGTGGACCCTAATAGTGTCCTCTAAAAACTGAATGGAAAAAAAAAGAAAAACACATTTGCAGAGATGTGAAGTGAACATGTGTGTGTGTGATTTTTGTGTAAGATTTGTAGTTTGCTTTGTATTATTGTGAGTATTTTAATCTAAAATGGAAAAAGACAATGAATTGTCAACAGTAACTGTTTATACTCGAGTACCAAATTTTTTCATTTTTGAAAAATTGTTGGGACCTTGATCTTTGACCTTGAAAATTAAAGTCCCATGTTTGTTGGAGGGAATATTTCCACAAAGTTTAATCAACTTTGGCTTGAAACCTTTTGAGTTATATTGCTAACAAACACAAAAAACAGGAGAGAAAACAAACTCCCACCACAGTAACACACACTGTGGATTAGTCAGTTCTACTAGTTTTAGCACAACACTCGAGTTTAGCATGTCTGATTTGCCTTCATTTTTTCTGCAACTTTAAAGGCACCAACATGCTTCAAAACAAATAAATTCTGCTTGACTCAACACTTCAAGCAAGTGTGCAGCATCCTTTAGTAGTCTAAGCAATTAAGATGAATGACTATGCATGCAAGTTGTTTTGTTCTTCCACCTTTGATGAGAGTGTATCGGCCAATCCAAAGACAGCAATAAAGGGAGACATAAAGGAAGGTGAAGTGTGTGTTTGCGTGCGAGTGTGAGCGATGCTTTGTAACCCTTGTTATTTCCTTTCTCCTCCCAGGAGGCTCAGTTCCTATTTCAATTAATCTCTAATCAAAGTGAGAGCAGCAAACATGATCTGATTTAGTCTCTTCTCATAGGGTTGCTCTAATCAGTTTTCCCCCACATCAAACAGGATTTGGACACAGGCCAGAGGACATGTATCTCCTCTTTTGTTCAGATTGTCCTTTCAGATAATTTGAATGTACTGTAACATGTCCTACCCAGCCACACCCGGTGCTTCTCGCAGAGGGCAGCTCCACCATGTAAAGTTAAGTAACTGTAAACTTAAATGCAAGGTGACAGAGAACACTGGAAGTTTTCCGGCTGTGTTTACTTGCTCCCAGGCAAGTTGGTGGCTCTTGAGTTTGTACGCCAAGTAAAGGTGGACTCGTACCGACTGCATAATGACTGAGGAGAGAGAGGCCTGTAAACAAAATCTGATATATTATTCACACGTTGGCAAAAAAAAGTTATCCACCTGTGCCTGATGCTGTGATATGTAGTGACACCTCACATCTGCTAGCTAATGAGTCTGACTGCAAGAGGGCCACCTCATCAAGGGCATCAGTTGTTGCCCCACTGTGGGACAAGAGAGGAAACTACACAGCCTTAAGGCCAAGATTCTGCTGCAATAAAGAACAACAAGCAGCTGCAAAGCACCGGGAGAGCACTTAGATCAATCCATTAAGAGGCAGAGACGCAGCACGGGTGAGGAAATAAACACAGTGTACAGAGGAAAGTGGAGTACAAGAAGGAATTAAAAGTAAACTGAAAGAGACACACAGGAGGGAGAGGAGGAAGCAATGAAGAATACAAGCCTACAAGGCGAAATAGAAAAGAAGAAGGCCTTAATAGAGCTAAAACAAGAGTCGGCATAAATATGCCCAGCATGTTAATTAACCCACTCCTTATTATTTTCCTAAGAAACCACATTTTTGAAGTAATATTTCCTCAAGGACACAAACAGTACTTCCATTGTGGCAGGAATTATGCTAGAAAATATGAAATAATACAACCGTTGCGAGCGGCGCACTGAAATGACAAGAGAGTATCTGCAGGTGTCTGTGCACACCGTCTCACAAATTATGTTGACCCGAGGTTAATTTGGTAGTTCAGTGCCCCCTAGAGGTTACTACCATATTTCAGCAGTTTAATAATCCAGGCTTCGCGACCACGTTTCTGCAGTATCAATTACTTTTCTCATTTATTCAGAGACTTTGACATATAAATGGCACAACAATGTCAGATATTTACTTTGCAATATTCTTCAACATATCCAGGTACACTCGAAACTTGTGCAAGTGTTCATTGTTTATTTGGACCATTGAACACAGTTTCCACCATAAAACTGCTCATCAGGAAAGCGAGGAGTTAATCAAATGGATCAAAGTTAATTGATGGTTCTGAATAAGACTCTCACTGCATTTTGATTTGAATCTTCAGTGGAAGTGGATGACACAATTTTCACAAAGTTCTGGCATGTGTTCACAGATGACCTCGCTGCTCGCGGTAAGCAGCTGGTTGAGGTAAAAGACTGCCAGTGCTGACAGGTTGTTTCCTGCATTAATCTGAATGCAACCAATATTTAAAAGGCCTGGAAAAGCAGCAAGCTCTGAGGGTGGAAAAATGTAGCCAAGCGCTCAAATGTCCAAAACTGTAGCCAGCTCCAAAGTCAACTCCCAGAAACCCGCATGTTAAAATGGAAATTTTACAGCAGAAATTAAAAGTGAAACTTGTTTACAACCTGGTGAAAAACATTTGTTTTGAGCTTTTTAGCTAAATCCCACAAATTCTGCCTAAAATTTTCGTAATGAAGAAAGTGGCTATTTTGATTAACAGGGTAATGCCATCGTGTTCCCAGCCAAAGCTCCATCCATTAGCCCATTTTCTTCTGCTTAACCAATTCCACCTGTCATGAAGCAAGAGGCGTAGCACACAGGTCACCAGGGGAGACATAAACAATTTGATATTTCACTGCTGGGATTCCATTCTGCTATGATGGGTCATCAGTCTAATTGCAAAATAGCTTAACTGAATGGAAGGACTTTTTTTCGATGCCTAAGTGCTCGCTAACATTCACACATTCACACTCCGATGATCGCATCAGAGAGCAACTTAGGTTCAGTATCCTGCCTAAGGATACTTAGGCATGCAGCCAGGGATCAAGCCACCAACCTCCCAATTAGCAGGTGACCTGGTTTACCTCATGAGTCACCCCAGTTGTGTATCTCAATAACTCATGTTCAGTTCCTCCAAATGATCTTTCCTTATTGAACTCACATTCACACCTATGTCCAGTTTGCTTGTCTTTGAGCCTGTTTGGAGAGAACCCACGTAGGAACATGGAGAACATGCAAGTTCCACACAGAGAAGCTCCAACTGGCCAGTGAGGCAACGCTGTTAACCGCTGCACCACTGTACCATGGCGCTAGCCAAAGTTAGCATCCTGTGTTTGTTGTGAAGATGTTTTGAACCTTGAAACATTGAATCGCTGTTTGAGTTGAAATTTTGCACCCAGAAAAGGCAATTAATATTTACTGATGGTATAAGAAAATAGTCTGCCTTCAGTTGTAGTTCTAGTATGCTCATCATATGCTTTTCATACTGCACCATCTAAGATTAAAACACCAGCAAACAGCAAATAAACCACCGAGGAGCCTTAAGTGGAACGCTTTATGGTGAATTTACCTTTAAGTACAGAGTGCGCGCACACACACACACACACACACACACACACACACACACACACACACACACACACACAAACAAGCATTGTTCAACTTTGGGTTCCGAGTGGTCGTGCGCAGCAAAGCGTACTTCACCTCTCAGAAAGTGCAACGGAAAACAAAAACGCCCACTTCACTCCACTCTCAAAACATGAAGCATGGAGGGAGTGCAAGTAACGTGAGCACCTCATTTATCAAACCCCAGTTGGCCACCGGTGGGTGGGCATCACTGTCAAAAGGCCAATTAACAAGAAGCCCATTGTGAGCACCACAGAGCAGCACAGGAGAGACTAACCATTAGCAGAGATTCATCATTAGGAAATAATGGGACCAGAACAGGAAACACATCCTCATCTTCAAGAACTGCCAGACATGAAGGCTATTTCCAGCTAGAGCCGATGTGCTAAGCTGGTGTGTCTCTTAAACTCCTCAAGCAAAAAAAAGAAAATCCTAAATGTATGTTGTGATTTTTTTTTCTCTTTTACTCAGAAACTTTTACAAATTAAGTTTTGTAGCTGTGTGTGCAGGCATTGCCTCCAAAAAACATCTCAATTACCAGAACACCGTTCAGAAATCAGCCAGAGCAGCTGCTTGATCTCGACGTGCAGCAGGAACTGAGGCGTCCCCCATTGCTACTTGTCTTCAACCGCACATGTCAATAATGAAGAAAGATCTTGAAGCTCAGACATGAATGCAGACAGGAGGAGAAGCAGGAATATTTCCTGTGGTGAGCAATCAATATAGCACAGAAAATAGCTGAAGAGAACAGAGATGGGCTCTGGTGTTCAGGAGCAGATAAGATTTTTATTTTTGTTTGTTTTTTTAACCTTTTGTTTTTTTTTCTCGTATGAATATTTTGTTCAGTGTAGGGGTCTGAGAGATTATAATCTTCCAATAAGTTACTGTGTGCATTCAGTTTTTGAGAACTTTGAGAATGTCTAAATCGCCACATTTTCAGCATTGTTGCCCACAAAACAAAAAACTTGAAACCGACAAATTTATACTTTCTGTTGAATTTTAGATGCTCATCGATGCTGCAAAAACTGACACGCACTGGTTTGTTTTGGTTTTTAATAGAAGTCTATTTTTTATTATCTTTCCAGTCTACTTTTGTCATAGCTAAAGATAAACAATATTAATACCCAATGTGTACTGACAGAAGAAGAAGATAAGGGGCTTATAAAAAGCCCTGTAAATACAAAAAAAATAAAAAGGATTATATTTACAATACTCTACTTATACACAAACCAAACATAGCAAGAATATACTTTTATAGCATAACAAATAATAGAAAAATAGGCAAGAAAGAAGGATTATTAGAAAAAGAAACAAAAAGGAGAACAAGAAACAATAACACTAAAATGGACCTATTAATAACCTTAACCTACCTAATAATTCCTTTTTACCTGTTACATTGAAAGGAAAATATATTGGTTTGAGATCGATTGACTGTAGAGGCCATCTGAGCACAGAAAACTCAAGACAAGGCTCAGTTGGTTCTACGGAGCCCAAAGTGTGCCAAGAAAATGGCCCACGCCGTTGATACAAGGCAGAGTGGATCCACGCTTTCATGCTGTTTGCACCAAATTCTGACAGTACTATCTGAATGTTGCCCATATGTTTCAAGGTTTGCTGTGCTGTGCATTCAGAGATGCTCTTCCGCATACCTTAGTTGTAGCAAGCGGTTGTTTGAGTTGCTGTGAGCTCAAAGCACTCTGACCATCCTCCAATCAACTGAAAAAGAGAACTTAAAGGTAAAAATGGCAATGTCCTCATAAGCAAAGTTCAAACCTTTTTGCATGTTTAGGACTCGTGTGGTGGGGAGGATGATGGGATCTGTATTAAATTAAGAATCAACAGAATTCCAGCAGCATTCAGTTCAATGAAAGAGACAGAAAATTGAACCGAACCGACCCCCATGCTGTGAATCTGCTCACCATATTTATTCATAAAACTCTTAATAATTCATTCAAGTAGAATCTTGTAAATGTCAACCACCTGGTCCCACAGCCCTGAAAAAAAGGAGAAAAAATAGTGTCCTTCCCAACTTTCAGTGCTCATTGCGCTCACCTTGATTCAACCTAATCGCTTTTCTTTAGGTACACTCCGAAGTGAGCCTTTCCAGGCACTGCTTGTGTGTTTGCGCGCGTGTATGTGTGTGTCCATGTGTTGTGCTGCGGAGCTTTGATGGTGCTCAGGGTCAAGGTTGCATGTTTTGTCCCCCTGGACACACAGGCTGATAAAGAGGCTTTGTAGTGTTTAATGGCTATGTGGGTCGACAGTTCTGGACCGTCCATACAACCCATGACCCCCGTCACCTCAGCCTTCTCTGAGGAGACCCACTCATGAACGAGCAGCGCCTGTGGAGACCCTGTACCAACTGCAGCGTAAAGTTCGAAAGTAATCGCAAACACAAGCACATACAGCCCTTTCTGTCAGAGCTTTTTCTGTTCTTCTTTCGTGTGTCATTCTGTCTCTCCCACTTTTGTTGCCTGCTGCTTGTTTCACTCGTCTACTCAGCCATTCGGTTTTTCTTTTATTTCTTTCAGTTTTATGAATCTGCCTTTTCATATACATGCATATATAGGAGGGTTTTTTTTTTCAATTTTTCTCTGCAGCTTAGTGTCTGTCATACTTTGTCAGGAATATAAGCAGCCAAGGTCAGTCACAGTGATCAGCTGTCAGTCAGCCTGGCATGCAGAACGGCATGCATGCAGTGATTAGAGAGGGTGATGAGGTGTGTGTGTGTGTGTGTGTGTGCACCGTCACACCTTTACGGGTGTGTGAAGGTGGGGTCTACCGGTGCGAGGCCTTAAAAGATGAATAAAGTTGTGAGTGCTAGCAGGGGTGACCTTGTTACACACAGCAGCAACATCTGAGTGGCTCTGAAGTGAAAGAGCTCATGAGACAAAAAAAAGTGAGCACAGAAGTCTGGGAC
>VOQJ01006375.1:13582-29631 GCA_015052665.1 Apistogramma diplotaenia
AAGGGGGGGGGGTGCAAACCCTGTGACATGATTTTTTTTTTTGAAGGTGCTAACTTCCTTCCCCCCATCCCACCATCTGTCTGTTAGGGAAGCTGTGGAGCCGCAGTGTGAAGCTGGCGTATACCCTCCTGAACAAACTGGGCACTAAAAACGAGCAAATCCTCAAACCAGGAGACCGAGTAAGAGCGCACACACAGAAAACAACATACATATACAGAAAATGTACAACAAAGCTTGTTACTTTAGCAAATTTGTTAAATACAGGGAAATGCAAAAATTATACATATATTCTTGAGTATTTGCAGAAAATACAAATATTTTTTAAAATGATTTATTGCTGCTGCCTCTGTGAAAGGCAGGAATGATAATGATAATGTTTTTATTTTGCTCATTATTAACAATTTTTTAACAACATCAAAAATAAGAAAAGCCCATAAAAGCTAATGTTTACGACAAATAATTAAATGGGAATAACACTAAATACTGACCGAAAAGGTGCAAGCTGAAGCTTTAGCTTATTACACCTACCCATTTTTCATGGCATTTTCTACATGGCAACACTTTTATAACTAAATAATAAATAAAGAATAAATATTAATCAGATGCAGAAGCAGTGTCAAAAAACTAAGTGCAACCTTCCTGCTTCCGTAGCAGCCAGGTGCTTCTAATTAAATCCACTGATTAGCTGATCATCAGTGAGTGTGAGCACCTCTGTAAAAGCCGTTTTGACAGTTTGTTACTCTGGAACATTCAGGTGTGTGTTAACACAGTGCCGAGGAGGAAAGACATCAGCTATGATCTTAAAAGAATGCATTGTTACGACCCATCAATCTGGGAAGGGTTATAAGGCCATTTCCAGATAATTTAGTCATTCTACAGTGAGAAGGATTAATCACAAGTGGAAAACATTCAACACACCTGCCAATCATCCCAGGGGTGTTCCAGGAAATGCAGTGTTTAGAGAAACTGCAAAAAAAACCTTAAGAGCTACATGAGTTAGCATGTAAAATGTTAAAACTCACGACGGTACAATTAGAAAAAATTGTAAAATTGTATCTGAAGAAACCACAAGATTTCTGGATCAGTGTTATTTGGGGAATGAGGCCAAACGTGGGGCTCGTGCCAAAGTGCACAGCACCACATTTGATGAAAACCAAACACAGCATATCAGCACAAACACCTCATACCAACTGTCAAGCATAGTGGTGGAGGGCTGATGGTTTGGGTTTGTTTTGTAGCCACAGGATCTGGGCACATTTCACTCACTGAGTCGACCACAAACTCCTCTGCATGCCAAAGTATTCTAGAGTCAAATGTGTCCAGCAGCTAAAACGTGGCTGACACTGGGTCATGCAAGAGGACAATGAACCCAAACAGCAGCACATTTCCAACAGAATGGCTGAAAAAGAAAAGACTTAAGGTGCTGCAATGGCCCCAGTCAAATCCAGGACCTCAACCTGATTGAAATGCTGTGGTGAGACTTTTAAGGGAGCTGTGCATAAATGAATGCTGGCAAACCTCAATGAACTGAAGCAACGTCGTAAAGAAGAGCGGGCCAAAATTCCTCCACCAAATACCTCGCTGCCACATTACTACATGACAACTCCATAAGCATCAAAAAGTGATTTGTTGTTCATGCCCAACTAATTGTCTTGGTAGGTGGCGCTGGTGTACCCCAACAGTGACCCTGGGATGTTCTGGGTGGCCTTCTATGGTTGTCTCTTGGCTGAAGTTATACCTGTACCTATTGAGGTACCGCTGTCTCGCAAGGTATGAAAGCCATCAAAGGAAAATCTCGATTGTTTTTTCATGTTTGAACCTTTGAGTGCTTTTTTGATGTTGTTCCGCGTGTGCTGTGTTTAGGATGCAGGTATCAGCCAGGTGGGCTTTCTGCTCGGTAGCTGTGGCGTTGGCCTGGCTCTCACCAGTGAGATCTGCCTGAAAGGCCTACCCAAGACCCCCACTGGTGAAATACTACAGTTTAAAGGTCAGCATGCCTAAATGTAGATATATTTGTTTTGTTAAAAAAAACATGCTTTGTCTAATACAACTCCACTTCCACAAAAGTTGGGACATTGTGTAAAATGTAGATAAAAACAGAATGCAATAACCTGCGAATCTCATAAAACCATATTTTGTTCACATGGCTGTTGTAATAGACGCAGCATTGTCCTGCTGAAATATGCGAGCACTTCCCTGGAAAAAGACATCGTCTGGATGGGAGAACGTGCTGTTCTAAAACCTGAATATCCCCTTCAGCACTGATGGTGCCTTTCCAGCCTTTTCACGTGTTTTTTTAAGTTCCATAATGAATAAAATATGTTGATTTTTTTTTTTTTTTTAGATTTGCAACTCATTGAATTCTGTATTTACTTATATTTCACACAGCGTCCCTTTTATGAAATATTGCATCTGTGTTGAAAATGATTGTTGAGTTTTATTTAAGAAATTGTTCTTGAAGTTGTTGTGTGATGTATGACTTCTCCGTCTCTGATAGGCTGGCCTCGAATGAAGTGGGTGATAACAGACTCAAAGTATCTCACCAAACCATCCAAAGACTGGCAGCCACACATTCCCACAGCCAACACTGACCCTGCATATATAGAGGTAACACAGTGGTGCTTTTTTTCTTCTTGTTGTTGTTGTTGGTAGGTTCAGTCTCAGAGCTTAGGGTCTCTTGTTTCGTGCCACAACAACAAGCTATTTAAAGGCATCATTTTAGTCGTGCGTGTGTGGCTCACGTCTTGCTTCATCTCTGTGTAGTATAAAGCAAATAAGGAGGGCACAGTGGTGGGCGTGGCTGTGTCTAAAGTGGCCATGTTGACCCACTGCCAAGCACTGACCCAGGCCTGCAACTACTGTGAGGGTGAGTAGTGTTGTAGTATTTTCACCATCGATTACACCAAACTGCAGTGTAAATCGTGTCTCCGGGCACTTCACGGTGTACATTGTTGAGACATAGCTAAACTCACTTATGTGCTTTGCGTCTCCATTTTAAGGGGAAACTTTAGTAAATGTCTTGGACTTCAAAAAGGACATGGGCTTATGGCATGGAGTTCTCACGGTGAGTGTTATTATGTACCTCTGATTCAAAGCCGCATACATAATTAGGTGGTGGGAGCACACTGGATGTGGATGAGAGGGGGAAAAAAAATCATGTGTCTCTGACTGTGTGGGTTGTTTGTCAAAATGTGGAAAAAAATCCCTTACAATCTCTGTATCTGCTACCTTAAGTAAACAGCTAGTTTGTTTCCAGGCTGTAATGAACAGGATACACACTATCAGCGTTCCCTATGCAGTGATGAAAGCCTGTCCTCTCTCCTGGGTGCAGAGGGTCCACATCCACAAAGGTAAATAATCTTTGTCTCTTACCCTGAGATGAGGTGTATTAAAATTTAGTTTATAATCCTCCATCTAATTCTTGCTGTTGTGCAGCTCGCATCGCTTTGGTGAAGTGCCGCGATCTGCACTGGGCCATGATGGCTCATCGGGAGCAGAGGGACACCAGCCTGGCTTCATTACGAATGCTCATTGTTGCTGATGGTGCTAATCCCTGTGAGTAGGTCTCGAGTCGCTTTGTAAAACTGGGTATTTTCCAACAACCCAAATTAGATGTCACACGTTGAATTGCCTAACTTTTGCTGTCCAGGGTCAGTGTCTTCCTGCGATGCCTTCCTGAGCAAGTTTCAGTCGCACGGGCTGAAGCCTGAGGTGATCTGCCCCTGTGCCACATCTCCTGAGGCCATGACGGTAGCGATACGAAGGTATCTTTCTGGGCAATGTTCACTGTATTTTATGTGATGTTGTTCATAAGTGGGTGGGGACAGATGGCGAACAGGCAGCATGGAAACGTTCACGTTTGATTGAACTGTCTAACTGTGCAGACCCGGAGTCCCTGGTGCACCTCTCCCTGCCCGTGCCATCCTTTCCATGGGAGGCCTGAGCCACGGTGTCATCAGGGTGAACACGGAAGACAAGAACTCCGCTCTGACTGTACAAGATGTGGGGCACGTCATGCCCGGAGGTGAGGGTAGAATGAAAGCTGCGTGACTCAAAACAAAAGCATGAAAGGCACATGACTGGAAGGTGCTTCGGGAACATCTCACATACGGGAGGAGGAGACTTAGAATCTACAAGTATGCGGCTGGAAATGAAGCACTATAAGCAAATGTTCGCGAAAACACTTAGAAATGCACTGAGGGTGTTTTAATACCAAAATTGATGAGAAACGTCATATTGAAAAAAAAAAGACATGTCAATATGATTTTAATATTACCGTATACATATGTCAGCCATAAATGTAAGAAGGAAAAAAAACGACAGTGACCAGCTAGCTTATGATCTTAATTATAAACATATTTTTAAACAGTATTTCGAAACGATCAGATCTTCATGTTGTCAAGTCTCAAAAAAAGATTAAAGATCATTAAAATACATTCACATAAGAAAATGAGAAATTCAGATAATCATCTTCCCTGCTTTCAAACATCCAGATGAATCGTTGCAGTTTTTGATCAGTTGCATGGCAGAGTATTTAACGTTTATTTATAAGACCACATAAAAAACTTTAAACTTCACTGTCACAACATACACAGTTGGGTCAGTGGATTTTTTTTAACGCTGACGCAGCATTTATTGTTTCGCTTCACATAAAAGCAGCTTCATGGACATTAACTGGGCCTCTCAGTGCTCAGAGATAGCAGGAATGTTAGCAGTGAAATCACATGTCAACATAAAAAGGTGATCACGGGATCCTTTCCATCATAAAAAAAAACCCTTATCAGTTCTCCCGGAGGCAGACATATCATTATCCAAGTGTGTAATAAAAGAAGGCGAAAGCAAATTCAGAGGGTTGATTACGAGGTGCTCAAAAGCAGCAGAAACCAGATTAGACACTGGAGGCAGTATAGTGCAGGAACATGCTTCGTTTCCACTGGATCACTACTGTTCAATTAATAAAATAGAATAAAGCAATTTAGGAGTTTCTGAAGGTATCGAAAGGTGTAACTGAAGGCATAAATACCCACAAATATAACATTAACAGTAAAGCCCTGACAAAGAAACCACAACGAAGGAAACCTATTATCTATGTGCTTCCTGATATCATGCAGCCCATTTCCTGCAATGGATCCTCCACAAAGTATTTAAAATGAACACTTTGATGTTGTGTGAATTTGCTCGTTTATATTTGTGAACCTCAGACAGGGAACTTTCTGGTTGTTGTAACTCTGAAACAGTTAATCCTCTCTTATTTTTAAACCCCTTCAAATTTAAGATGACAGTCTGCACTTTATGCCCATATTCAGTCTATAACTGTAACTTGAATATGTTTTGAACAGCTAAAATAACAGAAAATGTGTATATGTGGGAAAAATGTATGCAACAGAGAATGAAAATGGGATTTTAAAATTACATATCTTACTGGACATAAATTCACCTTCTGGGTATTTTTGACATAAACTTCATTTTCCAGTTGCAGCAGGTACTGATGAACCTGCCTGCAATGTCAAGTGAATAATTTTGAATCAGGAAGTCCATATTTTCCTAATGTTTTCTGTCTGTCTTTACAGCTCTGATGTGCATTGTGAGGCCAGATGGACCGCCTCAGTTGTGTAAAACGGATGAGATCGGAGAGATAATTATCAACTCCCGTGCAGGAGGCACCATGTACTACGGCCTGCCTGGACTCACTAAAAACACCTTTGAGGTGCGTAAGCAGACAATGAACACTCAGACTACACGTGCTGCCACAATCTACAATAAGAGAAGCAGTTAAAGCTGACTCTGTTTTTTGTGTCTTTGTGCCGTCGTGTCCAGGTGATACCGGTTAACGCTAACGGAGTTCCCATTGGAGAGATTCCATTTGTGCGGTCAGGACTCCTGGGGTTTGTTGGCCCAGTAAGTAGGACTCTTTTAGTGGTAACCTGAAGCTGTCTGTCTCTCAGTAACACTATAACGACCTGTGCTGTGCATCACCTGCTCCGTACAGGGCAGCCTGATCTTTGTGGTGGGGAAGATCGAAGGTCTGCTGATGGTGAGTGGGCGGCGACACAACGCTGATGACCTGGTGGCCACAGCTCTTGCTGTGGAGCCAGTCAAGACTGTGTATCGTGGCAGGTGAGGAGAAAGTCTAACTCCTGGGTTAACAAAAAAATAATCTTTAGGTGGGTCAAGTGTGAATCTTATTTATCACTACTGACATCTAGTGGTACAGAGGAAACACAGCAGGCCCCACACTGACAACTGAAGGTGTTATTGAAATAGAAAAACAGTTTCCATTTTCAGTCTGCTTTTGATCAGTTTATTTGTGTTTGACTTCCACATCTTCTAGATAATCTTCACTACGTTTGTGTGTCCTTGTGTGTGTCAGGATCGCTGTGTTTTCAGTCACAGTGTTCTATGATGAGAGGGTTGTAATTGTGGCAGAGCAGAGGCCCGATGCCAGCGAGGAGGACAGCTTCCAGTGGATGAGCCGAGTGCTTCAGGTAAATTCAGACACAGCGTTTGAATAAAAGCCTCCATTCAATATAGAAAGAAGGCTTTGGAGTCTTTGGAGATTCAGTAATTTAATAAAAAGTAATGTGTGATGTAGAGTATTTTTACTGTGAGCCAGAATCCCCCAGCAAAGGTGATGTCAATGTTTGGTTTCATCCGTAGGCTATTGATAGCATCCACCAAGTGGGGCTATACTGCCTGGCTCTGGTCCCAGCGAACACCTTGCCTAAAACACCCCTGGGTGGCATCCACATTTCTGACACGAAGCAGTTTTTCTTAGAGGGCAATCTGCACCCCTGCAACATCCTGATGTGTCCTCATACCTGTGTCACCAACCTGCCCAAGCCCCGGCAGAAGCAGCCAGGTACGTCTGTCTGATGCAAACTTCTGTGCAAAGTGACTGAAAATGTATTTTGTGTGCAGTGCCCATCAGTTTCTATTCAATTCAATTCAATTCAATTTTGAATTTGAACTATGAGATTATGGCAAGAGAAACCTTAATAAGGAAGTTTGTTATTTAAAAAAATTTCTTCTCATCTTTTTTTTTCCCCCCTTCCGGACTCTTTTGTCTTGTAGTTGGTGTAGGTCCTGCTTCTGTCATGGTGGGAAACCTGGTGGCAGGGAAGAGGATTGCCCAGGCTGCAGGGAGAGACCTCGGCCTGATTGATGACCAGGATCTGGTCCGAAAGGTAGCATATGTTTGAGCATTGAATCTGATAACTTAAGCTGCATTCACGCTGCTGCCAGAAGTGGCCATAATATTTGCCTCTCTTCATTCCTTTTGTCACTGGTCCAAAAAAGTTCTAGCACCTTCTGCACTTTAGCTGGGAACTGTAATAAAGGGAAATGTGAATGGATGAATCGATGCGAGCACTAAGTCAGAATCGGGCACGGATGCTTTTTAACTGCACTCCTGTTTTCAAAAGAGCTGCGGGAAGCCTGTGCATGTGATTTACAGCAGTGATCCAAGTGTGCTAAAATAGTAAATACTGAGGTTTGAAGAGTTTCCGCTGGCACTGTAACAATGGCTCTACCTCAGCCAGAGATTTATAGTTTTATAGAAAAATCTGGGCTCTTCTCTTTTTCTTCTCTCGTCACTTTCTGGATGTAGCTCTGTATGTGGCCCACTGTGATGGTAAGAATCATGACCCTCTCTGGCATGCTCCCCCACCCTTGTTTTATTCTGGTCATGCTCTAATCTGTATCGTATTGTGGTTTTTAGTTTGTGTGCTTTTGTTAAATTCTGACATAAACAAGAATTTGCATGTTTTTGCTTTTTTTTTTTCTCACAAGACAAGCATCTTCCATAAATATCCCTTGTTTGATTGCTGATGTACCTTTCACATCCTAAGTAATTGTTCATTATTTTAAGAGCTAGATTGGCTTTGCGTATGTGGTGTAAATTCTTGTTCAGTTCATTTATGCCAGACTGCTGTCAGACGGTACTCACTGTGTGAGCACCACTTTATTTATTTTTAAAATTCAGTCTAATAAATTAGTCTCTCTTCAAGACCACAGACCCTCCCTGCATTTACTCTCATCGGCTGGGTTTTCAATAAACTGCTTAAAAAAAATTAAAGGAACACATTGAAAACAGTGTGGAAAAAAATCCTGCTGGATATCTATACTGATATGAGCTGGGTAAAGTGTTAGGATGCCACATCATTTGATGGAAATTAAAATGATCAACCTACAGAGGGCTGAATCCAAAGACACTCTGAAAATCTGAAAAATCATGCGGTAGGCCAGTCCATTTTTCTAAAACTTATTTGCAGCAACTCAAAATGGTACTCGGTAGTTTGTATGGCCCCCATGTGCTTGTATGCATGATCCTGATGAGCCCATGCATGGTGTCCTGAGGGATCTCCTTGCAGATCTGGATCAGGGCATCACTGAGCTCCAGGATAGTATGAGGTGCAACCTGGCATCATCAGATGGACTTTAACATAATGTCCCAGAGGTGTTTAGGTCAGTCAAGCATGGGGGGCCAGTCAGTGGTATCAGTTCAATTCATCTTCCAGGAACCGCCTGCATACTCTCACCAAATGAGGGCACCAGGAGGAAACCTAGGACCCACTGCACCAGTGTGGGGTCTGACAATGAGTCCAAGGATTTCATCTTCATGTGTAATGGCAGTCAGGGTGCTGTTACCTAACCTGCTTCTGTGTGTCCGTCTATGGATATGCCTCCCCAGACCATCACTGACCAAACAGGTCAGGCTGAATGAAGTTACAGGCAGCATGATGCTCTCCACAGCTTCTCCACATGCGCTCAGGGTGAGCCTGCTCTCATCTGTGAAAAGCACAGAGTGCCAGTGATGGATCTGCCAATTCTGATATTCTATAGCAAATGCCAATCAGGCTCCACGGTGCCAGGCAGTGAGCACAGGCCCCACTAGAGGACGTCGGGCCCTCAGGCTGCCCTCGTGAAGTGTGTTTCTGATTGTTTTGTCAGAAACATTCACACCAGTGGCCTGCTGGCTCTGGCAGTGCTCATCCTTGTACAAAGGAGCATACACGGGTCCTGACGATGGGTTAAGGACCTTCTACAGCTCTCCTATAGTAGCTGCCTGTAACTGGGGTTGTCTCATTGTTGCCTGGTACACCTGTTGTTAGTTTCATTAACACCAAAGCAGCTGAAACTGAGTAACAGCCCCCTCTGCTGCTAAACTGACCAAATCAATATCCCAAAATTTGACTTGTTATACCCTGATTAAAAAGTGTTCCTTTAACTTTTCTTATCAGTGTATTTTATACACTTTTTAAAATAAAAACCCTGAGTTTACAGTGTATAATTATGTTTCTTATTTAATAACAGCATCAGTATTTGACAGAGGCTCTACAGTGGAGGGCACAGACAGACCCAGACCATGTCCTCTACATTCTTCTTAATGCCAAGGTACCAAATGGATCTTTTCATACACCGACAAATACAGTACATCATCAATGTAATTCACAGAAATAATAAATAATAATATTGTGCGGCGCCATTGCTCTCACCTGTCCTTCAGGGTGTAACAGTGGGCACGGCGACCTGCGTCCAGCTTCACAAGCGAGCGGAGAAGATAGCTGCAGCACTCACTGAGAAAGGCAGCATCAACACTGGAGAGAACGTAGTGCTGCTCTATCCTCCCGGTGGGTTCTGTCTTCATCTTCATGTCTAAGTATCCATCCTCTAATTATTAATTGTTCTGAAATGATTTCCCTCCATGTTTTTTTTGTTGTTGTCAGGGATTGATTTGATTGCTGCCTTCTACGGCTGTCTCTATGCTGGCTGTGTTCCTGTAAACGTCAGGCCTCCACACCCTCAGAACCTGGCAGCCACGCTGCCCACTGTCCGTATGATCATTGATGTAAGTGCATGTGTTTTTTTTTACATTAATGTCTATATGCATATCCTTAGCTTGGTAGATGCATGTATGTTCTTGTTCTATGTATCATTTGTGCAGGTATTATAATTTAAAAAAAACCTTTCAGACATTGAAATCATTTTGCTTATTTTTTTTTAACCTAAAATACCTTCATGCAACTACTCCGTGTCATTTTGTACTTTGCCTGCACTTGCCTCTCTTCCACTGGATAAAATTACCAATGTGCCATCCAGAACCCTTATTAGATTTTAACAGATATTCATGGCATCTAGTTTCCTAAAACAGTTTCCATCTACAAACTACAATAAATCTGAAAGCAAATTATGCTTGTGAAGAGGATCCAGTTACAGTGCCAGTCATAGTTTCCACTTTTTAACTGTAATTGACCCAGTGATGGAATCTCATTTACAATTTTACAACAACAAAAGCTATTCTTACCTCCATGCAGGCGGCTCAGGTTCGCGTCCCGACCTGTGGCCATTTACTCTCTCTCCCCACTTTCCTGTCTCTCGCCACTGTAACCAATGGAATAAAGGCAAAAAAAAAAAACTGTATCAGGGAGTTAAATTAAATTGTTGTGACTGTTGCATTATTCCTGCTCCCATTCAAATGTGTTTTGTTACAGGTCAGTAAAGCTGCATGCATCCTTACGACACAAAACCTCATGAGGACTCTGCGCTCCAAAGAGGCGGCCGGTTCTGTAAATATTAAAACTTGGCCAACAATCATCGACACAGGTAATAAATGTTCTTAGTGAGTTAACCAAGTCTCACCATATGTGAGCACTGCCTGAAAACAGCAGATGTGATAGTCAGGTTACAACTCGTGAGCCAAATCAGGCCCCTCTTGGGGTGCAAACTGGTGTGAAGGAGACCTTCCAGCTATTTTTAATGTTCTATAAACACTGTCAAATCTGGCCAAGGCATTTGCAGCTCACCTGTAATTGCAGCTATTAAATCCACTGAAACATGTTATTTTTTCTGTCATAAAGGCCTAGAATTAATGCATTGTATCAAGTATTCAGATGAGCACGCTACATGTCCAAAGGAATAGCCTACCTTGCATCACCTGTGGGGCTTTCAGAGGTTGCCCCAGTGAGACTGAGTTATGGTTTCTAAAAACGTTACAAGACCGAGTGACTTTAGTGATGTAGTAGGTGTAAAATATTGAATAAAATGTTGTTTTGCATGATCGGCTTCATTTTCACTCCTACATTTAACTTAATGAATTTTCTAGTGGCGCGCCGATATTTTCTCCCAGTGTATTTTGGGTTAAACTCGTCAGACACAGCTACACGCTGCTCAGGTCAGTCGGCTCTCTGAAATTATTCTCTGCCACTGTTCTATGTGATCCCAACTCTGACATCCTATGCACGAAATGCAGCTTTATCTCCGGGTTCAAACCTTGAAACTCTCCCTGCTGCTGCTTCTTCCTGCTCTTGTTTAGAAACATCGGGACCCATTACATCATCGCTTGATGTCGACTGCATTTGTTTCACAGCGCGTTTTATGATCATGATTTATTCACAAAAATGCAACGCGTTCGGTGTGAATACAGGTTACACGGCAAGATCGCATCCGAAGGTTTCGGAGTTTCGTGTCGTTTTAAACGCAACACGTCCTGTGTGTAACGGCCTTAAGTGGAGCATTTTTGACTAAGCTCACGTGAGTGGCACTAATTTATATAATCATAAAAGTGGAGCGGCAAAGCGAAAAGAAAAGGAAAAGGTTGTTTTCTGTGGTGCCGAAGCTTGTAAGCCCCGCTGTTGCGGGCATGCGTATGTTGGGAAATGATGTTATGATGAGCTAATAAATGATAAATGGTATCAGGTCATTTGCCTCGCCCCCAGATTGGCTTTGATTTTTTTTTTTATCAGAGCGATAACGAGAAGTACAAAACATATCTGGTAATGATTAACTTTTCTCATGTCATCATTGCACAAAATAATCGTAAGTTTACTTGCACTGTTCCTGTTTGCAGATGACCTTCCTCGCCGTCGACCTCCACAGATCTATAAGCCGCCCACAGCAGAGATGATAGCTTATCTGGATTTCAGCGTTTCCACAACAGGCATGCTTACTGGGGTCAAGGTGAAATACATGACTTTTTACATGTTAGCTTTTCCCCACTGACTATTGTAAAAGCTGTGGCGACCCAAAGACTTGATTAAATATACTCTGTTCTGTCACAGTGCTATTTTCTACCAAATATATAAATGTATTCATGAGCCTGTTATGCCTTGTTGATGACTGCAAACATAGCTGTCTCACAGTAAAGGAGTAGTAGAGTTGTATTAAAACTCTAGCAGGAAAAGTCTATTTTGCTCTTTGATCCAATAGAATCACAGATGCAGTTTCCTGGAACACATCTTAATTTTCAATTTCTGATCATTTTTGAGTGTCAGATATCTCTGGGGGGCTTTAGTTTGCTTTAGAAAACTCAGGAAAAATCAATTCTTTATCTTTTCTTGTCTTTGTCAGATCTCTCATGCAGCAGTCAGCGCACTTTGTCGTTCTATAAAGCTTCAGTGTGAACTGTACTCCTCTCGCCAAATAGCCATCTGCCTGGATCCTTATTGCGGTCTGGGCTTTGTCTTGTGGTGCCTCGCAAGGTACAGTAAAACACCATCTACAGCATTCAGGGGTGTCTACAGAGGTAACGGTTTCTGTCATCTCCCTCCGCCCACTTTTCACCTGCATGTTTTGTATCACAGTGTTTACTCAGGTCACCAGTCAATCCTGATTCCTCCGTTTGAGTTGGAGACCAGCTTGTCTCTGTGGCTGAGCACGCTCAGTCAGTACCGTATCAGAGACACCTTCTGTTCCTACTCCGTTATGGAGCTCTGCACTAAGGGACTGGGTACTCAGACAGAGTTACTCAAGGTTAGGGCTCTACGTGAAAGCAAAGAACAAAATACAGGTTTATTAAAACAAAAAGTCAAGGGTTTGATCTGTGTGTGTGTGTGTGTAAGGCCCGTGGTGTGAACCTGTCGTGTGTGCGGAGCTGTGTGGTGATAGCAGAGGAACGCCCTCGTCTTGCCCTCTCACACTCGTTCTCCAAGCTGTTTAAGGATGTCGGGCTATCGTCCAGAGCTGTCAGCACTGCTTTTGGTTCCAGAGTTAACCTGGCCATCTGCCTGCAGGTACACCGACCAGCAGGACATGGCATCACGTAGATGTAATCATAACTGAAAGGAGAAAGAAGCGGGACCTTTTTAAACCTGTTTTTTGTGTGTGTTTCAGGGCACCACTGGTCCTGATCCCTGTACAGTGTATGTGGACATGAAGTCCCTCCGCCATGACAGGTGAGAACAACAGATCGAGCATAACATCATGACCACCTGCCTCATATTGTGTTGGTCCCCCTTTTGCTTCCAAATCCTGAACTGTCAAGGTACAGTATGGACTCCACTAGACCCCTGGAGGTGTGCTCTGGTATCTGGCGGGGCCTCCATTGATGGGACTTGTCCGGCTATGCAGCCCCGTAGCAAACTGATGCACTGTGTATTCTGACACCGTTCTATCATAACCAGCGTGAACATTTTTGGCAATTTGAGCTACAGTAGCTCAAACAGGTGCCATAATAAAGAGATCATCAGTGTTATCCGCTTCACCAGTCATTTGTCATAATGTTGTGTCTGATTGGTGTCGTGTGTGTGTGTATATATAAGCTGACACCTGAGCTTTGTTTCAGATGCATGGACCTGAAAAGTATAAAATAAGTATAAAATTTAATCATCACCTCTGTAATTGAAAACAAAAAAATTGTCCTTATATATAACAAAGAATAAAACACTTATTAAGTATAAGGTCCAGAAAAGCCCCCAAATGGCCCCATATGAGGATGCAGGGTTTCAGAAGATTAATTGACAAAATTCTATGCATTTTACAGTTATTTCTAAAAAATTCATATAGCAAAATCTGTCATGCTTTTATTAATGAAAACATGCACACACACACAAAAACCCTATTAACTCCAAGTACCATAAACCTCTCTGTGCATCAAAAACCCTGACATGTTCCAATATCAATGAGCTTTGATTATTTCTAAATGTGCTGCCTGTGTTGTTGGCAGAGTGAGGCTGGTGGAGAGAGGAGCACCTCAGAGTCTTCCTCTAATGGAGTCTGGCAAGGTGAAACACATCATATGCTTTCCTGTGGTGTTATCTCGATTTGTGAGAAGTCCAATGAAAAGCATGTAGGCGAGGTATTTAGTGCCTCTGTTTCTCTGTCCTAGATCCTGCCAGGTGTTCGGGTGATCATAGTAAATCCAGAAACCCGAGGCCCACTTGGTGATTCTCATCTAGGAGAGGTGAGAGAGCCGTGACAACAGCACACCCATATGGGGACCAAACCTGCAGGTAGAGTCGATTTTTGTCTGAAACTCATCGGCATGCGTTTGTTTCTCTTAGGTCTGGGTGAACAGCCCTCACAATGCTAGTGGCTACTACACCATCTACGGAGAGGAGAGCCTTCAGGCCGATCACTTCAACACCAAGCTCAGCTTCGGAGACCCGCACACATTATGGGCCAGAACTGGATACCTGGGTTTTGTGAAGAGGACAGAGCTCCTGGATGCAAGTGGGGGTAAGTGGACCCCAGCTGAGCGTGGATTGTACTGGGACGGTGCTTGATAGGTTTAATGTAACAGATTGTAGATTATTAACGCTTTAAACCAGGTAAAACATAATAATCAGCAAAATCTAAATAAAGTGAATGTAATAAACTCAGTAAGCCCAGTCCTACAGCAGCTGATTACACATTTCTCTCTACTTTGAACATTTTCTGCGGTTTGCTAATATTTACATTTCTGTGCTCAGATCGGCACGATGCTCTCTTTGTGGTGGGCTCACTGGATGAGACACTGGAGCTACGAGGCCTGCGCTACCACCCCATTGACATTGAAACATCAGTGTCACGGGCTCACCGAAGTATTGCCGAGAGGTGCAAATGCTCTTCGCACACACACACACACTTTGTTAATGTTCTTGGGAAACTTGCGCATTACAATATTTCCAATGTTTATCTGAACTCAGTCTCTTCTCTCAAAACGATGACCAAAAGCTGTAGTTTATTGAACAGATATCATTTTTAGAAAACAAACAAATAAAAAATGTATTTTTTTCCCGCTGGTACTAAAAGGCATACAAATATAAAAGCCTGCAGATAATAATGGAAAATATTAACAGTTCACATTTTGAAAATATACATCTAGATTTTTTAGAAATCTGCCATTTTTGTAGTTTAATGAGGCAGAAATATAAGAAGTGAAGTCATTTCAAAGAAAGAAAGACTGAGAAAAGATTCATGCTTTTTCTATTTGTGAATACATGATTATTGGGAAGAGCCACTCCATGGGCTCGTCCTGCTTTCCCTGTCTTAGCTTTTCCTTCCTTTCTTTTCCTGTTAATGTCAAAAGAAATTTTGTGAATAAATTTGTCATTTCTGTTGCTCTGGTGGTGAATTATATTTCAGCTTGTGGTCATGAATGACAGCATCATCCAGATCACAACATAATATCCTATGCGATTTTTCTTCTTCCTCATCTGAGCACTGCTGTGCCTTCTTTGTGTTCCCCACAGTGCTGTGTTTACGTGGACCAACCTGCTGGTGGTGGTGTCGGAGCTGTGCGGTTCAGAGCAGGATGCGCTGGACCTGGTGCCGCTGATAACCAACGTGGTGCTGGAGGAGCACCACCTCATCGTGGGTGTGGTGGTTATTGTTGACCCTGGTGTCATACCGATCAACTCCAGGGGAGAAAAGCAACGCATGCACCTTCGAGACTCTTTCCTTGCTGACCAGCTGGATCCCATCTATGTTGCTTACAACATGTGAGTGCTCGTGGTGGTGTTGTGGGCTTTTTCAGCCATCATCCACAGTCCTCTGCACCGTCATCCCGACATCTCACTACTGGCTTGGCCGAGGTGTAAAGCGAAAGCATGAGCCACGTGTACTGACACCTAGCCCTGTGTGACACCAGCATACTTTGGCCACATGCATGTCTGTGATTGGATCTGTGATGCTTGGAGTTGTTCACTGTGTTTCTTTTATAGATAGAATTTTGAAAATGTGGCAGGAGGTAACATATTGCGAAGAAAATGAAAAGGTCCCTGCTGCTTTTTGTTTCTTTTTCTTTTTTTTTTGGGGGGGGGGGGGGGGGGGGTGGAAAAACAGTCTTACTTTTT
>VOQJ01006380.1:1599-15368 GCA_015052665.1 Apistogramma diplotaenia
GGGAACATAAGGCCCACCCCTCTTCCAACCTTTCTCCAACTAAAACCCCCCCCCCCCCCGGCTGCCGACGTATAGCTGTTACAACACACAGACACACACCCACCAATCTGTTATTCAGTGTACCGAGTGTGCCGGTAACACATTTTAAAGTCTAATTTTCAGTTTGTGAAAGGGTCATCTGTTCATTCTGATCAGAGCAAGCTTCCCCAAAGCTTTCAGCCTTACTTCAGGGTGTGTGTGATGAATTAAATATAAGGTCATGCCTCATGTGTCCCCCGCAACTCTACATTTAATGCATCGAGTAATGTGTGCCAACATTAGAGATGCTTACACACTCTTATCCCTCCTCACCCCCTCTTTTATAAGTGTTTTTCTTGCAGGATTTGCCTTCTCTGTAATTCAATATTCAATGCCAGCTTGAATTAAACATGCTCAATTCAATATTCATTCCGAGTGAGGTTTTGGTAAAACATTTGTAGTATGTTTGCGAGCGTATCTCATGCGGCATCAGCAGCTATGAGACATAGAATTTTAGCTTTTTCAGCTATCAGTCGTCATTAATTATTTGTAAATTACTTAAATCTCTCCAAGTACCTTAGCTTAGCTCAGTGTATCACATAGCACAGACACAGGTGCTGACATCCCATCAAGGTGACAGTTTTTCTTCTGGGGTCCACATAATACTACTTCAACGTGAAGAAAAGTTTGAAAGACACTGCACTGGAAATAATGCAGGAAGTTTAAAGGATGTGTAACGTGTTAAGGCAAGAGAAGGCAGTCTACAGGGCAGAGGATCACACATGCCTAATTTATGCATGGCTAGCATCCATGGCCTGAATCAATGATGCTGGGATCCATTGATTAATCCTGGATGGCTCGGGGCTGTGGGGTTTATGCAGCGACGACTGCAGCTTTACCACTTAACTGACAGTTCTGTTTTGGAGAGTGTTAGCACAACAGCTATCCGTGCCTCGGCGCTGATGTAAGTTTTGAAGTTGTGTTGCAGGCTATCATGCACAAAATGTACTTGTGATCCGCACTTGGGCACAAACAACACTGGATTATGTGTTGAACGTGAACCCGTTTCCTTTTGCCTTTTAATCCCTGATGCTTTTTACGCCACAGAATTGTTCAGGACCTGTGCAAATGTCAAGTTGTGAATATCAAAAAGTGTATAATGTTATCAGCGCAGCTCAGATCAGTCTGCACGCTGACAGGGGTGTTTAAAAGTAAATCTGTAAAACCCCATGCTTCCAGATTAGCACATTCCATTTGTGGTTTGTCAGTGTCTGATAGACAGGACAAACGTTTGAAACAGGTCTGATAATCTCCTTCGGTGTAGCAGCTGCAATCCAAAATAGCCCTGGCTTTAAATCTCTGCTTCCTTAAATGCATAAAGTGAGAAAATCAAATTTTTTCTAAGATGCGAGGTTTCCAGCTGACAGCATAATGCAGGTGACAAACCATATAACAGTCCCACTTAGTGCAGAATTGTGGTTGTCAACTCTGGCAGTCACAACCTAAATTGTCAGTGTCGCACATAAATACATATATGAGTGTTCTCAGCCCATGACACACACACACACACACATACACACACAGACATAAATGTACACATGCGATCATCAGTCTGCTATATATTACACAGACACACACGTGCAGCTGGCAGATATAAGATATAAAGCGCACACACACACACACACACACACACACACACACACACACACACACACACACACACACACACACACACACACACACACACACACACACACACACACACGCACACACACACACCAGTAACTTACACTGAAGTGGCATCCTGCCACTTGCTCCACAATGGTATTACAGTGGCTCTCAGCCTGTTATGATCTCATTCCAAAAGCATTCAGCAGTGCCACAAAGCAATTCCAAACACATTTCCAAAACACATTTTGCAGCGCCACAAAGTGTTACATCCATCACTGGGGGAATAAGGCGTAATGACCGACAGACACTGTAATAGTTGATTCTCCTGCCAAGGAAATGTGTGAGTGTGAGGGGGGAAAAGTGTGTGTGCGTGACGGGGTGCGTATGAATGGGTGTGTTTGATTTTTGGCACACAGAGCGAGAACGGGCGATCTCAGTAGATCCATTGTGCTAAAGTCAGGGCGATCTCTCCTTGCTCCAGTGCCCATATATATTTAATGACAAATATAGGGATGAATTAAACATCTCTCCCTCTTTCTCCCCCCCCCTTTTCTTACTTTCTCCCTGCCGTTCACTTCTTTTTCACACCTCCTCTAATCCACCTTTATTCCTTATTGAAAACCTCACCTCTCCTCTTCATCTACCACTTCATCTGAAATATAAATGTTACTCCCAGTATCTTTTTTGCATCATACTGTCCCCCCCACCTTTTTTTTTCATCTCCAGTATATTGGTGTTTTTTATTTTTTTTATTAAAAATCTGTCAATATTCCTCAGATTTCTTTCACGCTGAGAAAAGAAGCAAGGGATCATTGAAGATGTCGGCAAGGCCAGTAAATGGAGAGCTGCTTTGTAAAGATGATAGAAAAGGAGAGGGCGAGACACATAAAGACAGAGTCAGAGACAGAGATGAAACAGGCAAACTGATCAAAGAATCTGAAGAGACAGAAATATATAATTAGAATGGAAAGGGAGCGCTGTCGTTTGTAAGAGGAGAAGCTGAATTCATGAGCGAGTCCGTGTAAGAGGGAGAAAGCGGTGCACAAATATTTGTAATTGCATGTCAGATAAAAAAGTGAATGTTGCAGCAGACGGGAAGATGAGAAAGAGGAGGTGTGGGGCTGCTTGTTAAAGTACAATAATGGACAACTCTAAAATATTGTTAACCTCCCCGTCACCCCTGATTTCAGCCTCTTCAGCTTTAAGTGTGTTTCGGCGCGAATGTGTGACGCGAGCGCCGGTGAGTCTGCAAAGTGCCTATGCAAACATCTGCTTTGTCCTATTAGTCGTGTGCCTGGATTTTGTATATGCGCGCACAGTAAACAACAGTGGGTGCTTGTGGATGCAAGCGGGCTGACAACAGGAAGCTTCAAAGATGTGGGACACACTCGCAGGCGCGCACACACAAACACAGATGCTGCCTTTCCTCTGATCTGTAGATACATCCTGTAAGAGGAACAGAATACAAAAGCGCAGACACACAATTGCTTCAATCACTGAAATTTCATCATCCACACTGCCAGCCTTTGCCCGACCTTGCAAAAGTAAAGTGGAGCATATTAGAGTGCTGACATATTTCCTTTTTAATCTAAGTTGTGTTTTTCTGTTGGGATTCTTTGTGCTATTCAATTACATGCTGACACTAATCAGTTTTAAAATGTCCTATTATTACATTTCCACAAATCCAGACTAAGTATTGCCTTTTTTTTTTTTGCAATAGCAGTAATAGTAGAACAATAAATTAAAAGCATATTAAACTAGAAAGGACAGTAGCTTAGAAGACTGGATTTCCTGAGAGGAAGGTGGAGGACATAAAAAGCAAAAAGGGGGTGTCATTCGGTATACGGGAGTTTTTCTGTAAGAGTTAAAGGGGAAATTGCTATGTGACAGGATAACTTGAAATGCCTTTCTTTCAGGTTGACAGACATTCAGACAGACAGGCTAGTTTGCAAAAGAATAAACGGGAAAATAATAAAATGGGGGAGACGTGCCTTTAGGCTGTCATTCTTTGTTTAGTACTAAGAATGACAGACACTGTAGAACAGCAACAAATGTCCAGCCTTTTCTACACTATAAACACTTTTCATGATGCTCCAGTTTCTCAGAACAACAGCTGTTCAGTATCAGATCTTCTGCCACTTTTGCCTGCCCTCTTTAAGGGTCCCCACAGTGGATCATCTCCGTGCATCTCACCCTACCCCTGGCATCCTCTTTTGCTGCTCCAACACTCTGCGTGCCGTCCTTCACTACATCCATGAATCCTCTCTGTGGTCTTCCTCCTTCCCCTCCACCCCGGCAGTGTTTTGTCTCCAAAACACTTGACCTGAGCTGTCCCTCTGAAATGCTCATTTCTAATCTTGTCCCTCATGGTCACTCCGAATGAAAATCTTAACATCTTCGGCTCCACCTCCGGCTCCACCTCCCGTCTGTTTGTTAGTGCCGCTGTGTCCGAAGCAAACATCATAGGAGGTCTCGCACTTGTAAACTTTCCCCTTCACTCTTGCTGCTGTCCTTCTGTCGCAAATCACCCCTGACACTCGTCCCCACCCGCTCCACCCTGCCTGCACTCTCTTCCTTCCCGCTGTTCTGCACTGTGCTTTGCTTTGGCTGGTTGACCCCGGCACCAACACTCTGCTGAGAAGCAGTACCGAAGTCCTCAACTGATCCGGTATGGGAAAGATTTTCCACTAGATGCCCTTCCTATAGGCTATGTGGGCTTGGGACTGAAACATACACTGGCTTGTGGCCCCACTGTGGCTGGGTCACAGTCAGGTACTGTGTGCCTTAAACTTTGAATTATGTCTGGATGTTGCCCAGTTTCTGATCTGTTTACATGAAACAACAATTACTGGCCGAGTGCTATACCCTTGTGATTTTCAGCTGACCATATTGTAGCTGCAGAATCAAATCATCTGCAAAAAGAAACCAAGGGAGAGCAAAGACAGCTCTCCAGAAAGTTTAATATCATTTGTTTAATTCAAACAGCTGTGTGCTAATTCGCTAATATGATTGACTACCTGCAGGGTTTCTCTAGCCTGTGATCGTTTGTTTAGTACCACCTTCCAATCAACGTCAAGCTGCCTGTTATTTGGTGGCTTGCGTGCTCTGTTAAGCATCTGCTTTCCCTAAATTAATGCAGCCGAATGTGCTGCTGATGATGATTCAATTATGTGAGTAACTGTGTTGCAGGGCAGCAATTATCTTTTATCTGTCAAAATGACAAATAACATTATGATTATGCCTGAACATGGAACTGCCACAGAAATGCCTTCGTTTTAATGGGTCCCTTGAGTATCGGGCAGAAAAAGAGGCAGGCAGGTATGAAGGCCTTTGTGTCCTGGTATGATATTGTTTTACTGCCCTCCTCATAAATAGAGACAGACTGAGAGACTAAACCCAGAGTCTGTTAAAAAAAAAAAGCCATTTCCTATTGCGGAAATCATATCACTGTCCCTCTCAGAAAGAGACTGACAGATGGACTCAGACAGACAGCTGGAAATAACGGAAAAGAAACCAAGTCATCAGTCCCGGGGCAAGATGAGAGAGAAGGGAGGAATGACAAAGCGATGGAGGTTTATAAGATGCTTTAGGAGACAGGCATTTTTCTTTCTTTTTTTCCTCCCTCTTTTTTTTCTCTCTCTCAAAATTCCCAGGAAAAAAAAAAGATTGTAAAGGTGTTTCTTTTCCTCATGTCTGAAATATCATCTGAGCTGATTAAAAAAAAAACACTTTTTTACATGACCATTTTTTCCCATTCCTCATGTCTCACTGCTAAATATGCTCTCACAGGACACATGGACACAGCATCGCTTGTGGCAGCCTACATATTTTCCTGTTGGCTCTGTGTTACTGTGATTTAACTCCATAATCAGCAACTTGGTGCTCTAGACTCTAGCATGCTTATTGGCTATTGGCAGCAAGAGATGTACTGTGCTGAAGGAAAACACATGAGAAGCTGTCCAATTATTCTCTCCAACTTTCAATATCGTTATGTAACACACTCAACATGCTGTGTGTTTGTGCCTTCATTTGCCTGTGTGTGTGTGTGTGTGTTGGACTAACTAACCACAGCTTCATGTCTACTTAAGGAAGGAATACACAAGTATATGACAGCAGGTCCATCACCTTCCATTATTTTCACCATTAAGAGAGTGAGAAGTGGAAAATGCACAGTGTGGAAACTTGCGGAGGCCAACCGCATTAGAAACAAGGACGAGGGGGCTCTGCGTGCTCCTGACCCAACTGTGTTCAACTGCGCCAAATCAGACAACCGGGCTCGACCTCTAATCACATAAAGCTGATATGTCCAGTTCGTTAGCCGCCGCGTCCAACAGATGCGTGACACATTAATTTGGAGCCATGTATCCTGAGCAGTTCAAGCCTGGTGTTTGCGCTCCATTGGTCTGGTCTAAACTCCTGAGGGAAATTTCTGCAATTTTTATTTTTTTCGTGTTCACTTCACCGGGTCCACCACTTTGTTGCTTACGTCACCTCTGTGCTCTCGCTGTTGCCTGCTGGTGTTGGGAATGAGGTTTACGGGGGGATTACTTGAGCTTTATTTTTGGCAGAAGACAGCTGCTTGTTTTAAGAGGAAACAAGTCAGGTGGGAGCAGCGAGCGCAAAGTAAAATAGTGAAGATGAGCTAAAAGCTCCTAAAATGGTCTATAATGATGTGATGAAGAGCCTAATTGTCTGAGTTTGCCAATATAGGTGCATGTCTTTGCACGTTGCAGTTATTAAGCAGTGACCAGAATTTGCCATTTACAGCTCAAAGTTGCATTTAATAAGTTATACATTTCACAATACAACCATACTAATTCAGTATGGATTTTTAAGATTCATATATATCAATAGATCTATAAAAATTTATTAGACCGCCACTTGTAAGGTTTATGTCACAGCTGGCCTACATTGATGGTACTGCACTTTTTATGTTTCTGTAATGGTGACTCCATCAGTAGGTACCAGCTTTATAATCAACATGATATTTGTAATGCTAATTTAGTTGCTAGTTTTTAATGACAGGTGGTCTAATAATTTTAAGCGCTGTAGCAAATTGTTCTTTGAGTTTATCCTAGACCTTTTTAATTATTCTCCCATATCCCTTTTTAGTGGTAATTTAACACCGCTGATGGAATGATGGAACTCTGGTAACGTGTTAATTATTTAACTGTTTTTAAAACTTGTTAACCTCGATGGCACGGTGTTGCTCTCAGGCAGGAAACCACATTTTTGGTTATTATACTGTCCCTTTTTTATTTATTTTGTTATTTAACAACACAAAACTCATCACTGTTCAGCAAAACAAGGAGTCAAAGAGAGTTTGACCTTCGACCTGGGAGCAGATTCCTTTCAGGAACCAAATCTACCTGGGACGCAGAGCTAGCTACGGCTAAGACTAATGTCGTTTTATACATTTTTAATTGAAACTGTGCATGAATGTGTAAAGAAGTTTAATTGGTTGTTGATTTTTTTTGTTTTCCCTTATTTACTAAAATAGCATTTTTTGGTTGGTTGCTTCAGGCCAGTGTAATACAGAGAGACCACCTTTCTTAGGGCAACAATGCCAAAGCAGTGCTTCTAAACTCAGGTCCTCAGGACCCCCAAGTTCTCAGAAAGGTGGCTGATTTTGTTTTGTTTTTGTCATCCTTTGTGTGTTTTAATTTTTTGCTACACAAAAAACAAACTAACACTATTCAAAGACCCCCCTTCCCCCCACCACAAAAAAAAAAATCAGTGAATTGTGAACAGCCTCATTCTTCCATATCCTTTTTAGTGGTGATTTAACTCAGTTATGCAAGTTAATGACTGAACTCCTGCACAGTGTTAAATATTTAACTGCTTTAAAATTGTTCAATTAAGTCCGAGTGTGCGGCTGTTAAAACCCTGACAGAGTGTTGCAATCAGCTGAGAGTTGATTTAACTTTGGACACTTTACTGTGTTTCAGAAGAACACTGAGACTGATCATGAGCACAATGCAAGATCATGCAGCTGAATTACATCATTTATTTTTGCATCTAAACTAATCATTCCAGCTTCCTAGTTTGCCTGTCTGGTGATACAGATTGATGTCGACAAGAAGCCTGCTACTGCAGTTCTGCATCTAAAGTAATCTTGATAATGAGCTGCAACTGATGTGTTAAAAATGAACACTATTACCTCAATAATGCATGTTGGCTTTTAGACTCTTCAGACAGTGTTGGGTTACTCATCACTTCAAGGCTGAGAGCTCATCAGGATGTATGACAGGTGCTGCGACATGAGGATGATTGACTCAGGGGGCGTGGTTTGGATCCCTAACACACTTTAGTATATGGTAATAAGTAAAAAAAAAGAAAAAAGAAACACAATTAGGCTCCAGTGAAAAGTTTATACTTCATAAAAAGGGAGATGAATAGACTCACTGTGTTTTTGGGTGCAACTTGAGAATTACCAGCTTAGAAAAGCAAAGTGGGACAGAGTGTCGGTGCAGGCGACAGCGCAGCAGAGCAGGAAGAATGTGTGAAAGAGTACGGGAGATTTAAATGGAAGGTGGGAATGGGATGGGGACATTGGGAGATGGAGAGAGAGTGAGACCGAAAGGGAGGTGGGCTGCAGACAACAGCTTCTGAGCAGCAAAAAACCTTAAACCCCTTAACCCGGAGATATCGGCAAAGACAGTGAGGAAGAGGAGCGCAGGTTGCTGTAGGTGGCACAAATAAGGAAGGCAAACTAATTTCTGCGCGTTTGTTCTGTGAAGTTAACAAACTTTTGAGCATACGACAGAGCTGTAATTGCTCCGACTTAAGCTGCGTTTTGTTGTGGGCCACAAGCTTTATTTTCTTTGCCCGACTTTAAAAAGAAGCGATCAAAGTCATGTCTGGATGGATACAGATACAGGCTCTGGGTTTTGGATCTTCAAGGAGAGACAGAACAGGACATCTGCGGGGGTGTTAGGACAGAGGTGAAAATAAGTGAAGAGAGGAGCTGAGGTGGGGAGAGACGGCAGGGGAGCGAGGGAGTCGAGATGAAAGGAAGGCAGCGAGATGAGGCCGGGGAATGATACCGAGGCAGTGGCGCTGGGATTGGACACCTTTGACTGCTGAAAGACAGATGAGAAAGGGAAGTCACTTCCACGCCAGCGTTGAATAAAAGTGTGTTGTATTTTCGTTTTTAATTGGCAACTTGCAGCATTCGTGCCAAGTCGTCATTGCTCTTATCTTTTTTAAAAGCTTCGACACTTCAAAAGCGCTGACAGAAGATTGTGTTCTTTATTTTTTGACACTTTTTTATGTTTTGTTGTTGTTTTCTCGTCTTTTCTGACAGATGCATCATAGTGCCCAGTTATGACTAGCACATAGTGGATTGTTTGTTCCAATCGTTTCATCTTTGTGCAGGTACTGTTACAGTGCTTACGGCCTAAAATGCAATATGTCTTTTTCCAAGAGGAATTCCCCAGCTAAGATGTATAAAGCAACACGTTAAAAAAGGAGGGAAAAAACTTCAACACTACTGTATGTTGCTGTTCTTCCGTACTAAAACACGAGTTCATTTGTAGTAGCTAAAAATGGCAGTGAATAAACAGCTATTTATGAAACAGGTAAACAGTTGTTTATGGCGCAATGAACTGACATTTAACCTCTGGTGTTGCCCCCTTGTGGCAGTGAGAGTAATTACACAATTATTGTCAGAACCTACAAAAAAAAACCAAAGAAAAAAAAGTAACGTTTCTAGAACGAACCACTTGAAACTGCAGCAGGTTAAAACAAAGGCAACAAATATCCCCTTTGTTGAAACTATATGGGGTGATTTTAGCCTCCTTTATTCTTATTTTTTGATAACTTAGCCAATAAAATAGTTTTAAGCTTTTAAGCTCGTATTATTGTGGGTGCAGCTGCTCTCTTTGATCACATCTTCGGTCCTTTTGGATCATTTTTTTCAGGCGATTATCTGACAAATATTATGGCTTCAAAAGGTTTGTGCACCACTTCTTCTGTGTTAGCAGGTGATCAGGCTGTATCATGCATCTACAGTACATACTTTATGGACACTACCTGATTACCAGGTTTGTTGGTATAGCAGATATGTTTTGGTACAGAAGCTACTTTCTCCAGCTTCTAGTCCCCCCCCCTCCAAAAAAAAAAACCCCAATACTGCAACCCAAGATGATAATGTTATTATGATATTGGTATAACTGAAGCTCATGAAGCTTTCCTAGATTTCTACTTGTTTTTGCAGGATACTCGAGCTCTGTTGTTATGGTTAAATAATAGTCGCTGGTTTATATTAAATGTAATACTGCCACAGACATAAGATTTGGTTGATAATATGTTTAAACTGCAAAATATGGGGCTTGAATATGAGGTTTATTTATATGTCATTTTCAACTAAATGCATGTCTGATGGGACAAAGGATATAGAAATATGAAAAGAACCAAAACTGAAGAAAAAAAAGTAAATAGAGAGCAATGGCAGAAAAGTGAAAGCAAAGCAGGAAAAAAATATACAGCTTTCTTTTTTCCTCTTTTGTTAAGCAGTTAGGTTTAAAATAAGGAATTGCAGAAAAGGAATGCTCTGAGAAAAGTGGATTTGAGGGAGAGAAGAAGGTGTGTGTGTGTGTGTGTGTGTGGGGGGGGTGTGCATTGGACTCAATCATCAGAAGCAGAAAATGGATGCATGGAGAAAAAAAATTTTAAGTTATAGAGTCACTATTCAAAATCCCCATGGAAAGATGGATAGAACCATAACAAAGGCAAAAAGGGTGGACAAAAAGATGTTTCTAAGCTGAACACAGTAAGCCAATTGATGGATGACTCAAAGTCTTTCTCTGATGATGGAGGCTTTGAGGAGGGAAAGGGAACTGGTGTTGAGTAGTTACGCTCACAGAAAGCCTCTACCAAAGAGATGGTCCGAGTGTCAACTTCCCAAAAATCTCCATCTTCCAGACTATTTTCTACACTGCCTCTTGATTAGGAATGAGCCAGTCAACATCTTCTTCACACCTGAAAGTTTATAAAACACCTGCTGGAATTTGATTGTTACTGAAGACTGTGCTTTTGACTTATTTATTTGTTCTGCTTATGCTAAACGTGCGGTTCTGTAACTAACGAGCCAGAATTTAGCATTAAATCACACCTTCCTCCCCCCACTAGAGTTCAGTGTTATTTTTTTCTTGGGATTCAGAAATGATTTTGCCTACTTACAACAAATACAGTGAAATTGTTTTCTCCACACAAGCGGCTGATTAAGAAGGTGTTGCTAGCATTGCATATCTGTCATTACTGCTCCAGAATTTCTTGTTGTACCATTCCATTCATCAAATTCCGAAGCTGTGATTTTCAGCTTCATCCCGTCTCTTTTTCCTCCTTTCTCTACCTCCCCACTCATCACCATAGATATTTCATATTGATCCGTCACCTCTCTGCATTATCATTCTCTCCATTCATCATCCCTCCTTATCTCTGTCTTCTTCACTGTTTTCTCACTCTTTCTTCCTTCTTTTCCTTGTGCCCCATTTTGCTCCAACCTACCGATTACTATCATTCATCCACCCCCTCCTTATTATTTCCCATCCTCTTCCCCTCCTCCATCCCTCCTCCCTCCCTCCACCCATCCCATTATATTAATAGGCTGTTCAAAGTGTGTGATTTCAGCAGTAGCTTTTTCTATTAGCCAGCACTGCATTAGTGCATTAAGTCTGTATGCACGCAGCTGCCTGTTACTCAGATGGACACATTAACAACATAATGCTGCTAGCTGCATTCATATTCTCTTATGTGCACCTATGTGCATGCGCATGCACAGTCTAGTTCAATATTCATGCAGTCCCATACAAGTTAATCACGCTGTGCACTCACAGGCATGCACATGCACATGCTACATCTTCTGCATATTCACGCAGAAGTGTTGAATGCACAAAAGGAAACTATAAGAATTGATATTCACCGAGTCATTCGAGCGCATTATGTGCATGCTAATGCAGCAAGCGATGAGTCACACTGAGTTTATTAAAGTGACAACACAACTTAGAACATCATTCGGGTGAAGCGGCGATGCTTGTGTCTCACACAAAAAAGGCATGGGATGAAGGTCACCTAAGAAATGATTAAGGCAAAGTTTTGTGGTTTTTTTTGTGCAAAAAAAAAAAAAAAAGAGCAAACATCTGTGTGCTCATGTAAAGGTCCGTGAGATGTGTGAAAGTTTGTCGGGGGAGTTGGATTGGAAGACGCAGGGGGAGATCCGGAAATGGAATTGCTTCCTCTCAGCAGGTGTGTGCATGTGCGAGCGCGAGTGCCTTCTTCCCCTAAAAATAAAATGATACCGCTTCCCTCGAGACCACATGGTACAGATAACAAGCTGGTCCTCTAGCTCTCTAGCCTGTGCTCTCCCCGGTGGGATGAAAGAGCGGTCCATCTTGGGAGACTTCTTTTATTGGCATAAGTTCAGGAAAAGTGAAACTTTATTATCTCTCTTTCTCTTAACCTCGCCTTCAGAGCCACGAGCAGGGGAGTTAATTTTCTATAATGCTGCAGCTGCTTTTTCAGCTGTACACCTGTTACTCTCTGAGTGCACTCACCCCACATTTCAGTGCAATTACTTTCTGTGATTGAACTCGCATCAGAAAATGACTGCTGACCAACTTCCGGATCAATTAAGTTATCCAAGAGCGAATTCACTAAGTGCTTACTCACACCGACATAATCAATTCCTCTTTCATTCTAATTAGTTTTTAACTCTTTTTAGCGAGCACCTGCTACTGGGCTCAATCTTTGATTTGATGAAAACTAGTTTGCAGCCAAGAAATGTACATGAAATAACTTAACTGACTTAAAATCCCTTTTTTTTTTTAGCAAACTGACTGCAATTACTCTTGTAAATGTTTCTTATTTATTTTCCATCAGTTTTCTGTCATTGAAATTCAGTCACACTGTATGTCAGCGGTGCAGGCACTTTTTTAAAGGAGTCGCTTTTTATTTGACTCCGTTAGCCTGCTGCCGGGGCTGCAACAATGGCCGTTTAGTGATGCTTGGGAGCACAAGAAATAGATGAGTGGAGTGTCTCGCCATCTGCTGCACTGTTGTTTGAACCCAGAAACAAATGCTGAAATGTCAGAATGAATTTGTGTTTTTTTTTTTTTCTTGCTATGCCATGAATACGGTGGTACTGTTGCGGCGGCAGGCTGTTAGATTCCCAAAATTAGACTCAGTTTCATCAGCATTACAGTGAACAACCAGAGTTTCATCTCATGGGTGAAACAAGAAAAGGGGAGAGATGCTTATTTCAGGAGTTGTTCTGTACATTATGCAGTACAATGATCCTAAAAACACCTGCTCATAGTTTCTACCGAGGCCTCTGCTTGAAAATAAAAAAAAACAACCAAATTTTCTCAGAAGGTCAGATGCTTTGACCTCCATTATAATCTTTAACAAGTATCTATTCATCACTGAGACATTACTTTTCTTTTTTTTTTGGCACAGGGAAAAGACGTTGTCAGCAAAAAGTTCCTCTGACAGCTGCACTTCTATTGAAATTGTGTCACAGTTATTGATTCCCAGTTTGTAATTTGTGTGACAATTTATTTCAGTCCAGGTCAGTCCGAAAATGCGTGTGCAATGTTTTTAATGGTTGTTTCTATTTATGAATATATTTATTTATTCCAAAACTGCACACTAAACGTGATGAATGATGGGGAAGACAAAAAGGGGAACATGTTCCTAGTAGTCCCCGTAATCCTGAACCACAAACATTTTCGAAGACTCAAATGTGCAAACAGGTGAAAAAAAGCAAGTGGCTTCACCCTTCGGATCTTGATGTCTCGAGTTGATGCCTCCAGCCGAGCATTTTGGCCACTGTGGTGTTTTAAAGCAGGACCTGACGAGCGACGCGTGGTTGCGACTGTGAAGGTGAGAGACCCTGCACGCTTTCATGATAACAACTTGCCAATCACCCATGACCATAACCTGCTACGAGGTCACTGAGGTCTGGACCTCTTTTGCCATGACCTTTTTTTTTTTTTTTGACACAAGACATGAAAAATTGGCACAAATCAGCATGTGGCTTTCTAAATGGCTTTTACTTTGAAAAGTCTCGCCTCCTTTGC
>VOQJ01006380.1:16890-29194 GCA_015052665.1 Apistogramma diplotaenia
TTTCTGATTGCTCTGATTAATAATTCTGTAACACTGGCAGGTATGTACAGTTCGTGTGTGTGTGTGTGTGTGTGTGTGTGTGTCTGCTACCAGTGTTTGCAAATTCCAAAGAATGGGACTAAAATGTAAGTTTAACTTTGCGTGTGCATTTTGTGACATTTGCAGCTACAGTTGCACAGTAGGAAGCAGGGATGCATACAGGGACACTGAGAAAGAATGCCGGCAGGTGTCAAGCGCTCATGTTGGCCCATGCGCTGCTTACACACACATAAAGGCGCTATCAAGCATGAAACTCACAATGAAGCACTGTTGGATAGCATTTTGTGTGTAGCCGCACTGAGAGACAAAACAGAGGGGAGAAGCTGCAGGTGGCTGGCTTGCGTCAAGTAGTCTTGTGCCTTCCTCTTTTCTCCGTGTTTGTGTGGGTGCGCTTGTGTGTGCCACTGGACTCGAGATTTTTGTTGCTGAAGTGATGCAGCTGCTGGAGGAATATTTTATTCAAATGGTGTGTGTGAGCAGAGGGAGATATGTGAGAGCGAGTGGGCTTAAGGCCTTGTGAGAAGTGAAGGAAGCAACATTAGGAGATCTTTGCAGCATCTGTACCTTAAACCTAATGTGTGCTGGAGCAGATGTAAAATGAACAGCAACGAAGGGACAAATGCCCATACTGATTTTATTGCATGGATTAACTGTCATAACGGGAAACTCGAGTATTTGTCATTTATTGAGGTCAAAAACCAACTGCATGCCATTTGGCTACAGTATGTTAAGCAGCTCACTTTAAAATCTTGCCGTACAAGTGTTTCCTGATACGATGTGTTTGTGTTTGAGGAGTCATTAAAATAGTTTGGAAAGCTTCGGTGTGTCAGTGTTGTCTTGTGAGAAAGACAAAATGAAAAGAGGATGCACTCAGTGCAGCTTTATCTGTCAAAACACCCACAGTGAAATGCATTAAGTGATAGTTAAAGATGTGATGAGGATAAAAATTCTGTCTTTTCTCCACAATATTGACTGTTGTCTTCTCTCCCCCAGCGTGTACTTTGTCCTGTGCTCTCCCTTTTTCCCCCTTCTCTTTCCTCTCACCCTCCAATCTGGCGTGGCTGGTGGCTGCCTCTCCCCGAACCTGGTTCAGCTGGAGGGCTCTTACTGTTAAAAGGGAGTTTTTTCTTACCACTGTCGCCGAGTTCTTCCTCATCATCTGATAGTTGTAGTTTTCCCCTGAATAGTCTGAATAGCTAGAGTGTTGGCCTTGCAGTATAAAACACCTTGAAGAGAAGTTGTTGTGAATTGCTGCTATGTAAATAAAGCTAAACTGTGTGTGTGTGTGTGTGTAAGAGAGGTGTGCTTGTGTATTTATGGTATTGTGTTCAGTAAAATGCAAGTCAGCTGAGGACAGATGTCCATTTGTTGTGTGTGTGTGTGAAAAAAAAGGTTTGTGTTGGTTTCCTGTGAAACAGGGAGGTAAAACTGTGTGTGTGTGTGTGTGTTCATGCAAGAAGGAAAGTGATGATATATTGACAGAGATATATTAAAGGCTGCAGCCTCAGGTCCCTGGCCTCCGGCCCTCCGGCCTTCCTCTCCTGTCTGATACTGGCAGTGGGGGTGTATTTAAAACTGAATGCGCACACCTACACAGATGCTAACCAAGTGAGACTTGCATCATGTGTCCTCCAGCCAATCGTCTGAACCGTTCTCAGCAGCAGGTGCAGATTCATCACTTCAGTTTTAAACCTTTATAACCAAAGTACCGTCCTTAATACGATTTCTCTTAAAAATTTAAATGAACCGAGGTGATGGGCTGGCATTACAGCTTTTGCCTCTCGGCAGAGCAGAGCTCCCCGCGCCTCTGCTTTATTCATTGTCATACTGATAATTTAAGAACTGGTAGGAAGAGTTCGGGTTTCAGCTGTACTATTATTACAAGTACATTTTCTCACCTGGTAATACCATGAACAGAGCGCCTGTCACAGAAATATAACTGCATACCCTGACTCCATCTGTGAGTGCTTGGCAGATATCAGGAGTTCACATATCCAATAGATTTCTGCAGCTTAATTACAGTATTGTTGTCGTTCAGTCTGCTGATGCTTGGTGTTATTTTTCCCCAGCGTCTGCAAACCATTTTTTTTTATGATTTGACAATATTGCTGAACTTTTCAGAGCATTTAACAAGGTTAAAAAACAGACAGTGTGTATATTTATTTAGATTTCTTAGTAGACCAACAAGAATTTATGGTTTAATGTGTAAAATATTTGGAAGAGAGAGGCCTAAGTGATTAGAAATACAAAAGGGGGGCCACATCCACGAGGAAATCAATTTGAGACACATAAGCAAAAGAAAAATCTGAGAAAATGGGGAAATTTCCTCTGAAAATATCTGTGGCCTTGCATGGTGACTCTCACAGCATTAGTGCAAGGCATTATCCCCACCTGCTGAACACCCTCTCTACAGTGTGCCACTGGAAAGCTCCAAGGAATTAATGGCTCACTGGGCCATTAATTCACTGCCTCGCTCGGTTCCTTGCTTATACTTCAGTCTCCCAGACAAACTGAGTGCTACCTTAGAGAGCGAAGAGAAACCATTGATTCACTTCCTCTTATCTAAGAGACATTTAAGGTTTTGTGTTTTGATATACCTGCAGGTGCGCCGATCTGTTTCCAAGATGAAAGTGTTTCTTATTTGTATTTCTTTTTCTTATCTTTGTGACTTCTTTTCATATACATATTCCCTCCTTTTTGAAAATCTTCTGTCAGTGTTGTCTCTCTTTCTTTTCTCTTAAAAAAAAGCCCAGCTCCTTTCATTCCCTTCGCTTGCTGCCCTGCCATCATCCTCCCGTCTGCCTTTTTTCTGACCACATGCATTGCTTTGCCTTCTGCCTCTAGTGGTTGTATCCCATTAACTTTTCTGTTTTCTTCAATCAGCCTTTGCCTCTCTTCGTTTCTCTTTCTACTCTGTTCCCTTGCCTTTGCTTTAGTTATGCTTCTGCTAAACACCCTCTCATGCCTCATCTCATTTTTCTCACCCGTTACTTTTCACATCTCTTGTTCATTCTCTTTGCTCCAATTAAATGTTTTTCTGTCATCGTTTCTCTCACCCTGCTCTTGCCCCCTCCCCACACACACACTGTTATGCTATCTATTCTGTTGCTTCTATTCCCCGAGCCCTGTTTTTCGCCCCTCTGTTTGCTCCCATCAAGTGGCTTCCTTTTTACACTTTCAGTCTCTTTCTTTCATCTTGTCTACATTTTTCATTTGCTTGTCAACAAACAAATTACAGGCTGCTATTCTATTCTGAATTTGCTGTGATGGCGAGCATACGCAGGGTAAACCCAGGCTTTTAAGGAGAATATGTCATTGTTGTTTGACAGCATTTAGATGAGCTCAGCAAAACTTTAGGGTTATTGTTAATAACTGTTGATAATCACACAAAATGCACTGTTAGGTGCATAGTTTAGTGTGGTAGTTGCAAAAATAATAACCAGTCAAATGCGGGTACATTTTTAAGATGAAAGATGTTAAAGACGGGAGCAAATGCAACAGTGAGAAGAAAAAAACGAGACAGACGGCCCGAGAAAGTGAGAACCAGGTTAGACAGAGCGAATGACGCCCAGGCCTTACACCCAGCAATCTTCATGCTGGTAAATTAGCTTGGTGAGATCCCACTGTGGCAAAACTCTCCTCATTAAAAAGGGACCACGGCTTGCTGTTTGAGAGCTGAGTCAAAAATGTTTTTGAGCAAGTAAATAACTATCCAGACTTACTCAAAAGCAGGACTCCAGACAGCCAAATCAATTTATTGTATATGTGCCGTCATTCTCCTGGTCACCATGCACTGGCATGGGGGGGGGGGGGTTCCTTGATTAAGCTCTGTAGCCTTTGTTTTTATGGATACAAAATTGCTCCTGTTTCTCTCCACGCAAAAGTTGAAAATCAATCGGTTAACGTGATTAAGCAGATAATTTAATGACCAATGACGTGACCAACCTTCGTCACAATGCAACTGTAACCGTGCGTGAACAAGTTTAACAGCGTATGCGATCCTCTCACCGAGTGTATTTGTGTTTGTGTGTGTGTGTATGTGTGCGAGACAGGAGAACTATGCATGTGTGTAATGCTTTGGGGTTAATTAGCTTCAGACTAATACCATCTATCAACCTAATGTTCAGATCCCCCCCCCCCGCACCGACAGCTCCATTACACTATAAACCAGTTGAGGTTGCAATAGTGCTCCTGTAAGGTTTCCACATGGCAATATATTTTAAGACAATATTTGGAATACAAAAATAGAAAAAATGCAATATCTCTCATAGACATTTTGTGGAAATTTTGAGCCCTTCGTATGTTATTCTAGCCTGGAAGCACAGCACAAGTTGCTGACTGTAGCATTCCTCACTAGGTAAATTTCCAGCTCTGTAGCATATTTTGCTTGCCTGTGTTTTTGTCTTCTCAGTTCCTCTGCGGGGGATGAGCGCAATTCTATGAAGTAAATTTTCTCAACTTTGGTCCTCAGCTGGAACAGCACACACGCACCCAAAGCCACTGGCTTGAATCATTAGGTCTGTTAAGGTCCAAATCCGCCTGTTAGTTATCTGTTCAGCTCCCCAGTGGGATTCAGCCGGATCTATAGTGAGGGATGAAACTGTTCCTCTCTATCACCAAAGCCATTAAGGCATAGATGGGGCAGACCTAACTGTCTATAGTGGCAGGACTTCTAGGATATTGGCTTATATTGGTTTCTATTGGTTTCACTGCCCCCAGAGTTCACTCAGGAAATGCTGTTGGATAAAACAAAAGAAAAATACAGAAGGTCCTTTAAAGGTTTTCTTGAAGCAATATTTTAGTCAAAGAATGTGTTTTCCAGAGCTAAAAAACACCTCAGATATTAACAGGTTGCTGGTGTTGATTGATTGTTTTCATGAAGGGGAAACTTGAACTTTTACTCCTTCAATACTCTTTGTTTGGGGGTGAAAACAGCAATTAGAAATTAATCTGTTATTTTTCAGTGGATACGACTTGTCTATTTAATGTTTACTCGTACGTTCCAGAATTGTATATTTATCATATTGTTATATATACAATTCTGGAACAAACTTTTTATTCTATCTAATCTAAAAGAACCAAGATTTAATACCTTTGCTGGATGGGCCAAATTGCTGTTCGGTGGCAGCCTCACTACTAGATTAGTTTGTGTTTGTTCTTAGGAAGAGTTTAGGCTTCTAATGAGGTTTTGTGGAGAGGTGCAGGGAATAAGTGCTGGTTCAGAGACCCTTTGACTTCTTTAAGAATGGTGACTGCAAGGAGGTGAGCACTGCAGTGCTGAAAGCCATTAACTTTTCACGCATAGTGGAATTCTGGTAATCCAGAGAACCTTGGGAACAGAGGATTAAAGATTTAACATGTCTTGGTTGTACTACATACTGCGATATTTCTTTGTTTACATATATATGGAAATTGCATTTCAAAGATCTAACAATATGAGCAATTTGTTAGCTTGTAGCAATACCACAGTTCTTTGAATTAAATGGGGAATAAAGAATGAATTAATACATGAGTCAGTGTATTTTAACATGTCGTCTGAACACGCATGCAAAATGCAGAGGTGGCAAATGTACACAAGCTGATGTACTGGAATGTGCTAGTGCAGTAAGAAATTAATAAGTAGCTCTTATACTGTTTGTACTGTCTTTATACTGACAGTATACAGTTGGTATAAAGGTTGAATTAGGTAAATGAATCAATGCATCATCTGTGCTACACTTGATGTACCCTAACACTGATGACAGCACAGCTACTTTGCACCAGTTCAACTCAGTACTTTACTGTAAATTCACCACACTACGATGTAACCTGTTTATCCTGCACTAAACTGCAGAGTATGTAACCTCTGAATAACACAAAGTGTGTATACCTGTTTGTTTTGCAGGAGATTTAATATAAAAAACAAAGCTTCACATCATATACAGATTCAATATTACATGCAAGCTTTAAATACCACCTCTCTTCTCCATCTCCATGTTTTTTTGCCTCTTTCATTTCTTTGTCTGCAATAAGCCCCCTGTGATGGAGGATACACCAATAAGACTGTCTTTTATCTGGTATTGCTCCCCTACATTTATGCTCAAATCAGTTTGATGTATGAAGACACGCAGTGATGTCAAATACTAACTCCCCCCCCCCCCAAATATCATAAACCTGAAGTAACTGTTTTGAAAATGTAAGGAGTAAAAAAGTACATGTATTTGTGTAAAATTAGTGTTAACTCCCCACGTTGCTGCACCTTGATTAATTATGTTTGAAGAAGACTTAAAGAATATGAATATAAAAAACACTCAAGTACTCCAGGCTTGGCATTCTCAGTTGAATAAAGATTTTGTGTGTGTGTGTGTGTGTGCATTTCTACTTGCAGCAGCCCTGTTTCTGCACCATTCAGCATGTTTATTTGTCCAGTATCTCCAGGACAAATGGCATTTATAGTGCTTCGATACTTACTGTCCCATAGAAAAGGAAATACCATCACATTTTCAAAATTTAGCATCATCTTGGTGCCATCGTTTTTGAGCTTACATATACATCTATATGCAGCAAAGGTCTCCAGCAGTTTCTTTATCTCTCCTTTATACATTACCAGATTTTTGAACCAGTTCCCGATACATTTCAGTAATTGCTATTGACATCTTTATCGGGTCAGTGCACTTACATATTAGGTGATGACTGTCCGCCAAGAATCTGAAACAACACAGGACATTTCCCCATTGATAAGTGTGTAAGAGTCAGAAAGTGTTAATTGAAACAGCAGATAAGCGTATACATACTCTTCCATTTATTACTCACACTTGTATCTCCCTCTCTCCCTCATACATTCGCACACATATTCATTAGAGCAAATGGAATTAAGGGGATTGCAGGCATAATCTTCTTCCCCAGCGATGTGGGGGAACCAAGCTGTTAATTTGCCGCCTCTAACTACACCTCCAACTCGGCTTGTTTTGAAAAGGGCTCAAGTCTTTGGGAATCAATGGGAACTCACAGCACGTTCATGATTTACAACACTCAAATGTGACTTGACATCAAGAACACTAAGGAAGAGTAGTAGTAGTAGAGTAGTTCTTGCACATATGTGTGAATGGATAGTAAAATACTGGCAGCAGTGTTGCTTTACTGTAAAATTTACAATGAGCATTATGGTAATTTGTTTACTTTTTATTTTAAATATTTACAGAATTATTCTGTTTTTTATTTTATTTTAATAGTAATACAGTAATCTTGTCATGCTCTAAGTTTCACAGTATTTATTTAGCAGTTGTACAGTAAGTCCACCATGACCCTGAGCCAGATAAGTCAAAGAAGCTTCCTCTTGCCCTCAAACACAGGAAAAGAAAGGAAAGAATAAGTCAAAATTCATCATGTCTTCTCTGAGTAGAACTAATAAAGTTAGAGTTTATTGATACTGCAGTCTTTGAGAATTTAGCCCTGGTGCATGTTTATTATCTGGTTCCACTCTGCATCCCCGGTGACTGTGTAATGTTCTGCAGAAACATTTTGAGAAAGCACAGGTGTATTTGTGCCACACAGAACTGACTCTATACCTGCAGCAGACAATACTGAATCTGCACTTTGTGCAACTCCCGCTCCCTCGCTGCATTTGCTCTCTGCCTTCCATCCTCTTACTCAGTAATGACTTGGGAAGGATGACAAGTCATTACTGAGTGTGTTTGTATCTGAGTATGTCTGTTTCCCAGCTTCAGAGTGAAATAACAAAAGATCAAAGTATTAGGTTCGCAGAGGTCATGAAGTTTCTTTCCCATCGCAAACAGACCGATAGCTCATATTCCTACAGCCATGAATTCATTTCTCTTTGAAATGGATATTCAATTATTTAAATGTACATAGAGTGAAAGGCCAAGTGAAACAGTGGAGTCACACGCCAGCACATGCATGTAGGCACATATTGTATATACAGTGAAGGGCTGGCTGGTGAGCTATGATTCTTTTTAATTTGTTTACAACTGTCCTCTATGAATTATACATATTCTGAAGTTCACAAAAGTTTCCAGTTGTATTCCCCTGGCAGAGGAGACCAAACGCAGTGCTCAAACCCAGGAAAGGCCAACTCCCACTGGGTTTCGCTGAGAAAAATGGAAAGTTATTAAACAATAGAAAATCCAACAACAAAGGTGTTTTGTTTGAAAATTAGATATCATACTGGCAGTGCAATAAGAAACTTTTCATTCAGTGTTGTGCGGTGAGTGTCGTCGCAGAAGTAAAAACACTCTTTCAATATTCTCCTCGTACACAGCGAGTGTGCAATTAATACACTGAGTTTATATGAGGCATGCGATAACGCTGAAACTCAGGACTGTTTACTTTTGTTTACAGATGGGTTTTTAAACCGCTGAAGAGAAATATCTCTCAAAGGGGATCCCTGACCTTTTTTTTTTTTAAATGGCAAAGACAAGTATAGCTGTGCAGTGGCAGAGACTTCAGATGATGCTCGGAGGGAATAAAGACAGTGAGTGATGGCCTTTAGAAACATTCAAGTCACACAGACACGCACGCGCACTGTCTGTCCTAAATCTCTCTCCTGGTTTTGCTGTGTTCAGCAGTTGTCGACACTGGTGTCTTTGTCTGGTGGCACGGGAGACCGACAGCTGACACACCTTACGGTTGGGATGAGATTGGCAGTTAAGAGTTGCTTCAAATGTATGCCAATGAGATGTCTGCCCAACTCTGTGTGTGTGTGTGTGTGTGTGTGTTTGCGAATGTTATAAATGCAGGGGCTTTCCCTGCCGTCTCCCTCTGTCAGGGGAAAAATCAATCTGCCTGTCAGCCATTGAACACCTTCGGCCTGTTATGCTACCTATCAGAAGCAATGCACGTATGTGTGTGTGTGTGTGTGTGTGTGTGTGTGTCTTCTGTCATATCGCCAACCTCTTTGTCTCTCCACTCTGCAATCTCTCTGTTGTGGGATTTTTTTCCCTGTCTGCTGCTTTGGTTCCCGATGTCTCGTCTCTGTGTGTCTTTTATATCTTCTTTCTGCCCTAATCTGTCACACATAAGACCAGGGTTGAAAAATGACACCACCTGCTTACCTGGTTGTTACCTCACCGTCATCCTGTATTCATATTACCAATTACTGTATGTGCCAATTACGCTTTCATACCTGTTCGTCATCAGGATGTCTTTGTGTTTCAAATCTATGAACCAGCTATTTGTCATGAAGTTATTCAGTAAAATTCATGCTGATGACTTCATTTCAATTTCCAGACAATTATTTACCACAGTGATCCTGCGGGGGGTGGGTGTTTATAATTCCTAGTTCAAATATCACTGAACCTTTTTACTTTTTTAGATAATTTCTTTTTACTGTTGGGGAACTCATTCATCCTGATGATAAATAAGATCATATAAGAGTCATCCCACTGTACTCATTTCAAAATGTAGGCTGTAAAACAAATTGTAGTTTGGCTCACAGTCAGAAACATTCCACGAACATTTTATTTAGCAGCTTTCCCCCCTTTAACATCTCCTTTATATCTTCCTTCCTTCCTTTTCTCATCCAGATCCCGCAGATCAGCTATGCCTCCACAGCCCCTGAGCTGAGCGACAACACTCGCTACGACTTCTTCTCTCGTGTGGTACCACCGGACTCGTACCAGGCCCAGGCAATGATGGACATCGTCACAGCGATGGAGTGGAACTACGTGTCCACGCTGGCCTCAGAAGGCAACTATGGCGAGAGCGGTGTGGAGGCCTTTGTCCAGATTTCCAGAGAAACTGGTAAGAGCAGCCCTTTCCTGCCTCAGCCTGAAATCGGGAGATAGATTAAGGCATGTAATGGTGTTTCAATATTATGCACATTATAAAGACAAATGTGGTGTAGTGTTACACCTTTACACAAAAACCTTCCTTTTACTCATGCTTAGCAGTTGGGTGAAGCCATTCATTATCAAAAAATTGTGTTTTTGTGCCTTTTTGAAATCATAGTGGCACCAAAAACGACCCAAATGACCCTGATCAAAACTTTACATACTGTACTGTGTGTTGCCTCCTTTAACATCAGTGACAGCTTGAAGTCCTTTGTGGTACAGTAGTTGTTTTTCTGATAACATTTGCCTCCCCAAAACATCAACAATCCACCTCCATGTCTCACAGCAGGGACGGTGTTCTTTTCACCATAGGCCTTATTGACTTCTCTTCAAATGCAGCGCTTATGGTTGTGGCCAATAACTTCGATTTTGGTCTTGTCAGTCCAAATAACTTTGTTCCAGAAGTTTTGAGGCTTGCCTTTGTGCCGGGTGGCATATTGTAAGTGGGCTGCTTTTTGGCACTGGTGCATTAATGACTTTCTTCTGGCGACTCAACCATGCGGCCCATTTTTCTTCAAGTGCCTGCACGTCAGCTGGAGTTATTTGTGGGGTTTTCTTTGCATCCTGAACAATTTTTTCTGACAGTTGTGGCTGAAATTTTTGTTTCTCTACCTGACTGTGGCTTGGTTTCAACAGAATCCCTCATTTTTCACTGCTTAATTAGAGTGTGAGCACTGCCGAGTGGCATTCTTTATGTCTTTTTCCTGTTTTATAAAGTTCAACTATCTTCTCCTGCAGATCCTTTTCTTGCCCCACCCAACCACTAACCATAAGTGAATTCATATTCTCTGAAAAATGGCCAATAAAGATCATAAATTCTGCCTGGGTATGTAAACTTTTGAGCACAACTGTATTTGTTGGCCTGTCATTGCAGAGCAAGTTATAATTGAAACAGATCTGAGTGAGAGCAGAGCGGAGGTCTACGCTAGAATAAAACACTCTTAGGAGCCAAGCTTGCCACTTCTCTGCTATTAGGATATAATAACTATGATATGATGTTCACAGTGCACTTTGGTGTATAGTACATGATCAGTGGCTTTGACCTGCAATTTTAGAAGAATTGTAGAAAGAACAGAGTGGAACCTTGTTGTTTAAAGTTCTAGCGAAACTCCAGGGGAAGTTCATTCTTCACGTAAATTGCAGACTGTCGATTACAGACGGTGGCGAGCAAACCGAGAAAGTTATTGTTGCAAACGTGTGACAGACAACTGCAGCCATCCCTGCATTTATCTTTTAGTTCTTTATGCGTGTATTTTGCCCGCTCTTGCAAAAGCATTTAGCTGGTGCATCGTCCTTGAGCATTAGCGGAGCATGCTCCGAACATCTCTCTAGTAAGACGTGCAGGTGGGTGACGAATGAAGGCCACAGCATAAAGGAGTGGATTTTAATGGTGACACAAAGACAAGCAAAAGCGTGGAGGTCACATTAAGCAGGTGGAAGGAGCGTGGAAAAAAAAAATCAAGAGTGAGACTTGTTCTAATAAGGTGGTGCAAAGTAAATTGTTGACAATTTGGTCGGAAATGTGTCTCAGATTTTGGCTTGTGCGCACCCATTTCAGAGCACATCTGTTGCCTGTGCAGCATTAACGCGTTGCCACTTTAGAGCTGTGATCAACAAAAGTAAAGCAAAGTCACTAAACTGCTGTAAAATCTGGGAGCAAACGTGCAGCAGTGGCAGATCAATGCTCGGAAGGTAAATGCTCATTTTTGCCAACTGGGATCAGTAATTTGAGCGGGACCTGTTGTCCTCTGGAGCTTTTTACTGTGGCAAAAGCATCTCAGTTCATTAAACCTCTTCATCCACCTGAAGGCAGCAGGACACACGCAGTAATGCGTCATCTAAGGAAGGACAAATGGTGGAACGGTGACAGAGTTATAGATGCTCGAGGCCAACGGCGATCAGAGACTGGTGTGTACTGTAGTACGATACCGCAGAAGAGCTGCTGTAGTGTACATATCTGAAAACCTTCATGTTGATTGACTGTGGTAGACAGGTAGTAGAACACTTGGGGCGTTGTCAGGGTGACCGTGGCACACTTATCCACCTAGAGCCTGCAGTGGACACATGAGTGTCTAAAGTGAAGCATGGAGCTGTGTGAGAAGGCGCCCTTATTGTCAGGCGCATGTGCACCACTGTGCATTCTGGTAACAAGCTACTGAACCCAGATCAGGAAATGATCTGCCAGCAAACTTCAGGTCCTGGTATTTATATGGATGTCAACATGACTCGTATCACCCAGCTAAACTTTGTTGCTGACCATGCGCATGGTAACAATTAGAGGTATTATTACTGTTTCATGTAATTATTTAGACGATGGTTTCCTATCTCAGATGAATCAGACGGTTCACATAAATAAATAATAGCATGGCTCAAAAATGATAAGAAACATTACATTTTTTATTTTTTTTTAAATAAGCTACACTGCCCGTGCTGTTGCC
>VOQJ01006381.1:2462-17781 GCA_015052665.1 Apistogramma diplotaenia
AAAAAAACATAATACATAGGGGTGGGAAAAAAAGCAAAAAGAGGGCGGTGTGTTTGGGGGGGGGGGGGGAAGGGGGGGGTTTGTTGGTGGTAATGCAGAGCAGACTGAAGTCCAGCAGAAACCTGCACCTCAGTGACCCCACATGGCAGAAAGTGTCACTGTGAGCTCCATAAGTTTAGGGACGGTGACATGAAGGTGTGACTGACAGCTTTAAACAATGTAACTGTTTATGAACTGTAACCATTTTAAACACAGTAACCACGCCGTTCTGTGGTCCGCGAGCCGCGCCCCCTCAACGGGAAATCAGCAGGGAAAAGGTCCGGAGCAGATTCCGAGTGTCCGGCTGCTGTTCGCTGGATGATGATGATCAAAGTGATGATGATGAAAGTGAGACCCCGAGCTGGAAACTAAACCAAACCGTTCAGACCGCCTGTGAAGGCCTGCAGGGCGCGGAGCAGGAGGGCAGATCGTAGTCGGGCCCGGACAAATGAAACATAACCACCGGGGGGCGGAATAACGAGCAGACGAAGAGAAACAGCTGTGTACAAAAATGGCTGTAATTCATCAACAATTATTGCAATATTTCTGTTACTGGACCGAATTGAAGCTGAAAGTGTGAACTTCAGAGGCAGTCAGAGCGTCACTGTACGAAACCTGTGGAGTCGATCTTTTAACAAATGCAACAACAAACACTACAGTGGAAAAAGTGCTGAATGTGATGTGACAGCAGTAAACTCTGCTTCATCTGCCATCACGAACCATCTGGAAGATCAGGGCCCGAGCGTCCTGCACGCCCGAGCCCGGCTCCGCCTCCGCCTCGCCCTTCCTCACGTGCGTGCCGATGAGGAACAAGCGGCGCTCCCCGAGCTCGGACAGGGACAGAGCGTCGTGGAGGTCGGTGATGCTGCAGGAACCTGGAAGATCCTGGAAACGGCAAAGAAATGAGGCATGAAGCAGGACAAGGACACCTGAACCAACTCTGCCTGCTCCTTCCAGCTCCTTCCAATCTCTGATGCTGAGTCCAGCCACCCTCCAAAGAAAGCTCATTTCTACGGCTTTATTCCTTTGGATCACCAGGGGAGGAGCACGGCTCTGCCAGCTTAGGTTAACGTACTAATGTGAGGTGAAAATTAACCTCTGACTAAAGAGTTAAACTTAAATAATAAATGTTGAAGAATCAGCTGCTGAACCAAACATGCAAATATCTAAAAACGTATTTCCCACACAGATGATTTCTGCAGGCTGAGGTCTGAGTCCTGAGTCCTGCTGACTCGTCTGTCGCGCCCACCTGCTTGTTGGCCAGCACCATGAGCGGCAGGCTGGGGCGAGAGGCCAGCAGCTCGCGGAGGTGCTTCTTAGCCACGGGGAACAGCTGTGGGCTGGAGGAGTCGACCACGAACAGCAGCAGCAGGGCTTTGGACGTGTACCTGTGCCAGTACGGCCGCAGATCCTCTTTGCCTCCGACTGCCAAAACAGAGGCGCACTGTTAAATTAACAGCAGCTAAATGTAAAAGTGGGGCTTCACAAAGCATCACAGTGGCTGCGTCGGTAGATGGAAACAAATGTAGCTGTTTACTGTGGTGCTGATGTATAAATGAACACAAAGTCGGAGCTGACAGCAGCTCTTTCCCACCTTCCACAGCCTCTTTACATCCACAGACTTACTTTCTAGGAACTCGACGTGGAGGCCGTCCCTGCTGACGGAGACGGCGTTGAAGCCCTGCGTCGGCTGCACGTCCTGCTCCGTGCTGCCGGTGGACAGGGCGCGCAGCAGGCTGGTCTTCCCTGATCCGTCCAGGCCCAGAACCAGAATCTGCGTCCCCCCCGACTCCACAGGCTGGGCCTGCAACACAGACGGTGCCGGATCAGAGCAAGCTTCTCTCCCATCTGTCGCTGCTGTAGACACACGTCTAATATTAACAGCTCAAAGTGATCTTTATTAGCCAATGCAACGCTGTAGGTTGATAATTAAAAATAAACTGCTGATTATAAATACTGTAGAGTTCATGCGTTGTATAAGTGAAGGATGAGAAGAGGAATACGAGGCGTGATTGGGAACTTTGAGGACTGGTGCAGCCTCAGCTGCCTGCAACTACATATTAGTAAAAGCACGGAGATGGTGCATCATTTTAGGAGGAAGAGACTCACACCAGCTTTACTGTTCAAGGCAAGGAGGTGGAGGTTGTGCCAGGGACGGGTACCTGAGCGCGCAGCTGCACTGGTCCGGTTACACCGAGGGAGGCACAAGAAGGCCAAAGCAGGTTATACTTCCTGAGAAGGTTAAAATCCGTCACATCTGCAGGCTGAAGGCACCGCAGGAGCCGCAGGAGCTTCAGCCTGACGCGGCTAACCGCCACCTTACAGAGCTCCTTCAGTGTGGCATCCGTATCAGGGTCATCGTCTACTGCAATTCTACTGAAATTTATTTTACTTTTAATTTTTGTTCGTCACTTATTTGATGACTTATTCTGGGATCTGAAATGAATTCATAACAGCTGCAGCCACACCGAAAACCATAAACCATAAAACCGCCGTTCATTTAAATGGAATAGCCTACATTTCCCAGAATGCCATGTGGTCTGAAACGCGCATGCGCTGGTAGGGTACACCGTGAACATATTTAATATGAAGTTTGCTGCTCCAAGATGTCAGATGTTTGTAAAGTGACTTTTTCTGCTAAAAGATGCCGTTTTTCCCGTTTTGAACGTGAGCTCGTGAACGCAGCTGGGCGTGACCGCAGTCTGATTAATGTTTCCTGCGCAGGTGTGTCCGGCACACCTGGCTCTTTACCTGTGATGAGTTGGGCGCTTCGGCAGCAGCTGCCGGTTCAGCTTCAGGCAGCTGTGTGTGCTGCCGCTGAGCTCCAATCACCGGAGCCTCTTCCTCCCGTATCTCCTCCTCCTCCTCCTCTCCGCCACTTTCACCGGCCTCTCCCGACCGTGTTTTGGGCTTCTCCTTCCCGGAGGAGGTCGCGTAGTTCCAGATAAAATAAGCGACTCCCCCCAACAGAGCGGCGGAGGCGCCGAGGACTCCGGCTCTCCTCAACCCGAACATGGTGCTCAGCTGTTTGGGCGCCGTTTACTCGTCTGCTTCCGACATTTTACGAGTTTTGGCGAAAACTGAAGTTCGCGAGCGCCTCCTCGCTCTTCTCCGCTGCTCAACAAGTGGATTAAGAGACAGGAAGCTCCGGAGGAACTTCTCCGAGCGATATTTCCGGATAAAGCGCCCGGCGGTGTTGATGCAGTTCTGAGATTGGCCGCCAGATGGTGCAAATAACCCCAAAATGTTATACTGCAGTTCTTTAAAGCTGTTATGTGCAGTTTGGCCGCTAGGGTGCGCAACGACTGCAATTACATTATAGTTTACATGTAAATTAAACAATATAAATGTCAAAAGTCACAATTTTAACAGCTCTATTTGAGCTCATCATTAACATTGACAATTTAAATTTTATCTAAATAGTTTTACCTGTGATTTGTCATATTCTGCCATTCTTCTTAAAGCTGTTTTCTTGTGCACAGTGTGACACATGCAGGGAAGTCATGCAAGGTCACCCCACCCTGCATCCTCCTCTCACCCCACCCTGCACGTCCTTCACTACATCAGGGAACCTTCTGAGGTCTTTGGTCCCTCTGACGGCCTCATTTCTGCTGGTCACTGCCAGGGAACCGTACTTAAGCCCATCCACCTTCACGCCCTATCCAAGTTTTATAAAGATGCATTATTCCTGCTGTGGAGATACTAGGACACACACACACACACGTAAGACAATAGAAATGTAAAGTGTTAACATTTTAATTGAATAACAAAATATACACAAAAACTTCCATGAAGACATCTGAGCGTTTTATTTACTTTTTCTTTATTAAGTTTTAGAAATCTGTCTTTATATTTTTACTCCATGGTGTTTAACTACACTTGTGGGTATTTTCTGTGATTTGAGAGGTTTTAAAGCATCCATTGATGATCACAAGAGGATCCAGAGGCTGCAGCACTTTGTCAGAAAACAGAAAATGAAACACAGTTTTTATCGTTTTATCTCTGGAAATGTACATTAATATTAATTCAGAGGCTCAGTTAAATGATAAAGAACATTTATTTACATTTAAATTATTCCAGGTGAATAGTAATATACAGGATTTTAAGGACTTCCCTCCTCTACATTCTGTAGGGCACCGCCTGGTTGGTCCTCCTCACCGGCACCCCGTTCTCCAGCTCAGGGGCACTCAGGAGCCAGGGCGGCAGGTCGCCGTCCTCCTGTGCCACCCCGAGGTTCTTCCGGGTCCGGGCCCGAAGAGAAGGAGGTCTCTTCTTCTGTGGGGCCCGCTGAACCTGCTCGGCCCCCGAGCCGGACGAGTCCGCCGTCTCGGCCTGTCGGTGCCTCCTGGACTTGGGCGCCTTCTGAAAGTTGCCGTAGCTCTTCTGCTTGATGGAGGAGAGAAGCCGAGCTCTGCTGCTGCAGGCCTCCTTCTCATCCTCCTCCTCCTCCTCATGGTCATCTTCTTCATCTCCATCCTTCTTGCCTTTGTTCAGTTGTGAGGAGAAGGTCTTCTTCTGCCAGGTGATGAACTCTGACATGCAGTCCCTCAGCTGGGAGGTGAGGTCTCTGTGGCTCACGGAGACCTGGGAACCCACCTCTTCTGTGATCTCCTTCAGGTTCTCGTACAGGCTCTGGAGGTTGGCGACCTCCTCCAGCGTGTCTGCAGTGACGAGCTTGTGCACGGCGGTCGTCCTGCTCAGAAAGTCTGCGCACACGGGCTCCTTCTTCGGCTTCTGCTGCTTTTGGAAGGTCAGAAAATGCGGCATGGCCGTGTAGTGGATGGCTTTGGTTGCAACAAGCTTCTTGTAGATATAAACCACATCGAGATGGCCGGAGTCCACGGACTCCTTGAGGAAGGCCTGGACGTGGACCCAGTCCTTCAGGGCGAGCCGGACCATCACCGGCGGCTCAGCAAGCTGTGTGTGGTAGAAGCTGAACATCAGGTACAAGCCCCCCACCCGGATCTGGTAGCTGTATGGAGGCATGAAGTACTTCACAGCCGTGGCCAGCGCCACCCTGCAGAAGCGCTTCAGCTCACCCGAACTGATGGTGCCGAAGAAGAGGTCCGAGAAGCCCATCTCCCTCCAGATGGCTGAAAAGTCCTCAAACCTCACCGAGTCCACCTGCTGGAAGCGGGCCAGCAGCTGCTCCACGTCTTCAGTCAGAGGCCCGTAGAAGAAATACGAGTAAATGCACGGCGGGCGCGGCATCGTCCAATCCCGGAGAACCGCCGAGGAGCCGCCACAGGTGAGCGCTGATGACGAAACAAGAGGCAGGATGTGACGCGTATATCAATCCCGGCGGGGCGGAAACACATTTACGGTATTTATTTAGGTAATAAAAAAATTATCAGCTGTATTCTCACTAACTTCAGTCTGGAGGACAGCGATGAACACAGGTGTGCGGCCTCTGCACCTGCCAGCGTCAGAGCTGGACTCCACGGGAGTCTGTGGAGTTCAGCTGCAGGTGGAAACGCGGGAAGGAAGCCGACCTGCAGGCCCGGTTGACGTCACTACACTCAAATAAGTTTAAAAGTTTACAAAAGCCAGAACACGATGGTGGTCAATTCTGGGGCCCCACGGCCCAGTTTTGGCCTGATTGCGGACCTGCTCGTTTGGGGCTTGTGGGTGGTTCTCACCTCTGTGGGTGGTTCTCACCTCTGTGGGTGGTTCTCACCTCTGTGGGTGGTTCTCACCTCTGTGGGTGGTTCTCACCTCTGTGGGTGGTTCTCACCTCTGTGGGTGGTTCTCACCTCTGTGGGTGGCACCTCCCGGTGCCTCGGCTTCTCTGGGGCTCTTGCCCTTTGGCCTCTGCAGCAGGAACTATGAAGCTTGGGCTTTGTTTGCTCGCAGCAAATGAAACAAACCAGTGAGCCACACAGCGTCTTTTGCCATGATTTAGAAAATAAAGGCCTCTGGAATAATTAATTAACCAAAAAGCTCATTAGTGGAGTCTTTAAATGACTGCACTTGTAGTTTTTCACTGTGACCAGCAGGGGGCTTCATATACATCACAGATTATTTTAAGTGATTTATGTTTTCTTTAGAAATTAGCTGTATTAACAGTTTTAAAGATACATTTAAACAGGTTCTTGGGCTAAATTTAGGACATTTTAAAGACTTTTATAATTGCATTTAATTAGTTTCATATAGTCCAAAGTGCCAGTTCTCTCTCTTCCTGTCCCTCGCATCCTCCTGCATGTGCTCTCACTACATCCACGGATCTTCTCTGTGGTCTTCCTCTTCTCCTCCGTCCCGGCAGCTGCAGTGGATCTACTGTGATCTCCAATACTTCTTCATGGAGGCACCCGCTTCCTCTAAAGCTCTGCAGATGGCGTCCGTTAAACTTGAACAGATCCCATCTCTTCCACCTTCATGCACCTCAGTTACAGTTGCATTTATTAGGAAACAGCACGAGAGGAGCGTCACTGTTCAGGGTTTTATTGAGACTTAACAAAACGGAAGCTTTTTGGCCAAAATAGTCTTTGTGAAACATGCATCTGACAGAATTAACATCCTTCTGCTTGAATTCAGACCAACACGGATCCAAAAATAAATATGTTAGTTCATTTCAGCTGACTGATGAGAATGGAAACACTAACAGTGTGGAGCTGGAATAACTCGACAGGTCTGTGCAGCGTCTCTCTGCAGAAGCTGAGTCAAAGGTCCCATAAAATGCTCCAGACATCATGATTCCAACATGTAATTCATATTTAATTGCTCAGAACACATTTATGCAGAGAAGCAGCAGCAGATTTGAGCTGCTCTTCATTTCTCTCCTGAACCTAAAGATCTGATTATTGTTTTGGGGGATTTTGGATTAATGACCAAAACAGAAAGAATTTAATCAAACTGAACTTTAAAAAAGAAAAAAGCTGATTTCTCAGACGACCTTCTTCCTCACGCTGCCCCCCCCCGCACTACCAGCCGCCTTTGCCCCCCTTCTTCTTCTTCTGTGGTGCTTTCTTGCGGGTGGCGCCTGAGGAGGAAGGTTTCTGCTGCCGTGGGGGGACCACGCTGCTGGCGGGGGCTGCAGCAGAGCCGGATGCAGAGCCTGGTCTCGGTGAGGTAGGGGGGCTACTGGCGGTTTTACTGGCATCCCTGCAGGAAGAAAGAAGCGCGGCGCCGTTAGAAGGTGGAACGTGTTCTCTGAGCTACAGCGCTGCTTCAATGCATCAAGCTGATTTTATGCACCGGACAAAGTAAAGGCTTAAATCCCCTAAAGCTGCACTTCTGCACTACAGTCTGAGGTCTGAGGCAGCTGCAAACACTGGAGATGGTTTCAGGGGTCAAACACAGCCTCTGAAGTCCCGACTGGACCCGACAGTCTGTGCTGTAGATGTACGTTTTGTAACTTTTGGAGCTGCAGCAGCTCAGATTACCCCGCAGGTGGACTCCTCCTTTAGGAGAGAACATTTCAGATGCTTCCTCCTGCAGAGCAGCTGCAGCTCCGGGGTCAAACAAAGGCATGATGTGCTCTTCCTACAGGAAACTGCTGCTGCACGTGACTGAGGGGTTTACTCACAGCTCGGCCGACGCGCCCGCCGTCGCTCCCTGTGTGCCTTTTCCGATCTGCTCCTTCTTCTTTCCCTTCTTCTTGCCTCTGTAGTAGGAGCGCTCCTTCATGGGCAGCCACCTCTCGGGGTCGGGGGTCGTTTTGGGGTCGTAGTTCTTGGGTAGTTTTCCTAAAAGGAAGACCGTGTGGTGTGTGAGTAAACCAAAACATCTGACTTCCTGTTTCTTTCCCATCTGCATCAGTTTATTCAGCACGGCGTACCTTTCTTCTTCTTCCTCTTCTTTTTGACCTCGCCGTGGCTGCAGAAGCAGGTGCAGAAGAAGAATCAGTGCAGCTGAACGTTTTATTCTAAAACCTTGGACAGTAACAGCAGGTTACCCTTGTTCTTTGGGAAGGTTCTCTCCGACGACTTTAGCGGCCTTTTTCCTGACGTACGTGGCTCCGTGGGAATTCTCCAGCTCGTCCACGTCCACGTTGAAGGACATGGTGTCTGCAGACGGTAGGTGTTTGCTGAGCCTGCAGAGGAACGCTAAGGATGCAACATCCCGGTCTTCTTGGGCTTTTTTTTATTTTTAAATAAACCTTCTTTATTTCATCTAAAAACAGTGAAAACAAATCATCACATTTAAGGAGCCAAAATCTGAGAAAACTAAATATTTTTCTGCAATAAATAAATATTTAAGTTTTAAAACAAACCCCCTGTTCTCGCCCCCACCCGCCCACCTGGAACCAGGTGAAAGGATACGATTTGGCTTTGTCCGTGTCCACGAGCGAGTACGCGGAGATGAGCTGAGCCAGCGTGTGGACGTCCTTCGTGTTTTGTCTGTTTAAAGAAAAAGGAATCCAAAGCAGCAGCCGTGAGACCGTCTGTCGCTTTAAAACACTCCCACATGTCGGCAGACGTAACTCACTTCCACAGCTGCTCCAGATCGCTGATCGCTTCTTTTTTCCGCCCGTACTTCAGTTTGAAGTCGGCAGCTTCTCTCACGAGAGCCAAGTGCGTCGCAGAGCCGGGCTGTGGAGGCAAAAGAAGCCGTGGGAACAAGTTCGCAGCTCTGAAATGGACCAAAGCAACTCCAGACACAGTAAGTCTGACAGAAACTGAAAATTAAATGTTGATCATTTAGCTAATAAAATAAAATAGTTGTTTTGTTGCTTTTACAGCAGCAGAGAGGAACAAACCTGCTCAGACAGGTAATGCTCGATAGCCTGTTTGAAGACGTCGATGGCGCCGTCGATGTCTTCTTCGTGCGAGTACATGGTGACCAGAGCTGAAACCTGAGGACGACACGGATCCCTCAGAGCGGGCAGCACCAACACAAACACTCATGCACAGCACCTTCAGGTTCATACCATCCCCGGCTTGTGCTTGAACTCTTCAATGGACCTCAGGACGTCGCAGGCTTTCGTCACGTGACCTGAAGAGCAAATCATTACAACACCTGATGAAGAGCAAACTCACACCGAGGCTGGAAACCTCAGGCGGCACCGCGGGTCGGTCAGTACCTTGTACTAAATAGAGTTGTGCCATCGTCAGTTTGATGCCGGACGCCGTCTCGGGGTTCTGATCGGAGAATTGCTGCAGAGGAAAAGAGGATGAGCTGAGAAACCAGCAGCCTCGCAGCCGTTCCTGACCTTTGACTCCAGCTTTCTCACACTTTATTCTTTACTCGTCTGACAGCTGCAGCTCACTTAAAGCAGATTTCAGCAAACAAAACATGCAGAGGCAATAAAACACGAGGATTTGTGGCCGTAAAACAAAACTAGACAGTAAACACCAGTAGGGTGTAGAAGGAGAGCAGTTTTAATTATTTCAATAAAGTCCTTGTTTTTTTATTATTTCTGGGTGTGAAATGCTGGATTAACACAGCTGGCTTCATGAAAGTGTCACATTTATCAGTTTTCACCACCTGCACAGGTCAGCAGATGAAGTCCAGTGAGATATTAGTTTGATTTTACTTCCTCCTCTGCTGGTGCATCCTCTTACCCACTGGTAAGCAGACTAAAGGCGGATTCGTACCTGCAGCAGCTCCACGGCCCTGCTGTGCTGCTTCTCCCTGCACAGCTGAGCCACCTGGATGAGGACCGGCCGCGGGTGTCCTGGATTCTGAGCCTGAAGGCTGGACGACAGCTTCCTGCACTGGTCGGCCTGGCAAACATCAAAGCACCATCAGCATGAAAATCAGCCATCGGCGTTTGCCCCTCCCCCAGATCACACCTGTACCTGGTTGGTGTACATGGCCAGCAGGGCTTTGTTGAAGTCGATGGCCTGCAGCTGCTTCTTCGCCAGCTTGTATTCAACGCCTTCAGCGTTCGTCAGCTTCACCTTTTTCTTGGAGTCGAACACGTTTTGGTCCTGAGGAGACAGACGCAGCGTTAACGCGTCAGCGCGGCGGCTCGAGCCCACGTTCACCGCTAACCCACCTTGTTTATGGTGATGATGTTGTTGGCAGTCACAGCGAGCAGCCCCACGTCAGACGGCCTGAAACGAAGTCAGAGCATCAGAGCATGTTGGAAGTCATTTAACCGAACGGCTGCTAACTGCTAACCGCTAACCGCCCCCCCGTCCTCTGTTTTGGGACTAAATCTGATGCGATGGCGCCTCGACTCACTTGAGCTTGATGACCTGGTTGTAGAGCTGCAGAGCCTCATCTGTGCAGCCCTGTAACTGCATGATGTACGCCATCTGAGAATGGATGACAGCCAGCTCCGACTGGATGTCCTCCTCAGTCACATCCTGAAAGCGAGCAGGAAAAGTAAGGATGCAGTTATTCCCACACAGCTTTTACACAAACAGAATACTTTAAGCTGAAAAAGCATTTTGGGACACAGATTTTATCAGAAATGCGTCTCAGAAACACAGGACGACTTACAGAATCATCTGCCAGCGACACCCTGCAGAGCTCTGTCAAAAGAAACCATCGGTTTGTGTCAAACATCACTGAGACGACAGCAGCCTGACAGCAGAGAGTGAATATAAACTTACAGACCTTCTGCTTGCTGCAGTTTATTGAGGGCCTCTGTGAGCTTCCCCTGGCCAATCAGGGCACAGGCAGCATTGTAAGAGAGCTCATAGGTGGACTCCGGCAGCCCCAGATCGTCCTGCAGGAGACAAATCCAACAGGTTCAAACTTTCTAACTAATCAAGCAGAAGCACGACCGCGGTCCTGTGATCGATGAACTCACCATCGGAGCCTTCTCCCACTGGCTCATCGCGGCCACCACAGCAGCAAGGTTGGTCTTCCTCTCCTCCTCGTACTCATCCTGGGAGTTCCTGATCAGATCAGTGTAGACAGTCTTGCACTCATTGTAGCGCTCGAGCCTGTACAGCTGGGCAAAGGAAAGAGCCGGAGCAGATTTAGCATCCTGATATTTTCCAAATACTGTGTCAGAACTTTTTGTTAAATGAAGATTTGTTTGTTATTGTTGCATTGGTGTGCTTCTGCAAGCACGTCTCACTGTCATGCAACAGTAAACCACACGGACTAAATGAAGACTGGAACAAGATGATATGTTCATGAAGGGAAACAATGGGTGAAGATACTGTTCGCCCGCCCCTGGATACAGACTTCTGTTACCTGACGCTTTTTACCTCATGTTTAAAAAGAGAAACATTGAAACTGCTTTTACAGAAACGTTTCCTTCTGTCTCACAGCTTTTCATTTACACACTTTTCACTTTGAAGATGTTCAAATGCCACATAATCAGCAGTGTTAAAGCCCTCACACCACCCTGCACATGATGCACATGTCAATGTACACGAAACTCTAAACAATACAATATCATCATCATCCTCTTTCAGCTGCTCCCTTTAGGAGTCGGCACACTAGATCATCCGGCTCCTCTCTCACACCGACCCTCCTCATGTCCTCCTTCACTGCAGAGATTGATAACAACTACTGATAACTGGTAACTTTGTCTCCAATCTGCTCAGCCTGAGCTGCACAGTCCTGTCCGTCCTGCTCACTCAGTGAAAATCCCAACAGCTCGGCCTCAGCGTCTTCACACCAAACATCACAGCAGGTCTCATCTCGTGAACCCTCCCTTTCACTCTTGCTGCTGTCCTCCTGTCACAGGTGAGCAACGACACTCGTCTCCACCCTTCTGCTGCTTTGGTTGGCCCCAGGTATTTCAACTCATTCACCTTCACCACCAATGATTTGTCGATGATGTCAACTAGAACAACATGGAATTTTAATGCTGCCGTGTCATATTCTAAAAGCACATACATGTTTTTGTAACTGCAGGAAGATATGGGGAACATGCTGACAACACTAACGAATAAAGCCGCAAGAACAGCAGAACAATGGTGAAGCAGGGAAAGGAAGGTGGAGAAGATGGAGTTGAATGCAGAGCAGAGCTTCCATCCACAGCAGCATCACTGCAGAGTGGGAGCGAGTAAAACAGCACCCCGAGGAGGCGAGGTCGAGCATCGATGAAAATAATCACTGACTGATCCAAAAAACCTCATCTTCAGTTGCTGTTCACCGTTCCACCCGTCTCCCTCTCATAGACACATGTACTCTTTCACACCTCTTCTCCCCCGAGCACACCTTCACCTCTCCAGGCTCTCTCCCACCTGCTCCCACTGTAGATCACATTGTTACCTGTAAATATCACAGAGACTCATGCCTGACCTCATCTATCAACCAGTCCATCACCACTGTGAACAAGGGGCTCAGAGCCGACCAACCCATCTGTCACGCCTACTTCACAGCGCCTCGCTGTTCTCATGCATGTCCTACCCCACCCCCACCAACTTCAGCCATCTCAAAGCAAAAGTCGCATCTACAGTGCTCTTGATCTTCATCAGCTCTTTCCCATAGCTTCACGGTACGCCTCATCAACTTTATGCTTACATACAGTGATAATATCGTTGGTCAAACAGCCTCACCACTTGGCCGTAAAGCTCCTTCAGCTTGTCCGTCTGCTCAGGAGCACTTTCGATGGTCTTCAAGGAACTCTCCACTCTGTTCAGCCGGTACTCACAGTACGCCTTCTCAAACACGACCTCGCTGAGTGGAAAAAAACACAAAGGAAAGTGTTCAGGTGTGGACCGCACAATCTCACAAACAAACAAATCCAAGCAAGACTTACAGTACATCTTATAAGACAGTTAACTCCAGGAGAAATGTATGTAAATGCAGTAATTATTATACAGCACTTTTCTACTCCGAGCACTCAAAGCTCTCACACAAGCACTTCCACGTGTAACCAAGCTAAGTGCTTACTGTCCAACACTCACGCACATTCACACTCCAACGCTTGCTACAGAGAGCAACTTGGGGTTCAGTATCTTGCTCAAGGATACTTTGGTATGCAGCCTGGAATCGAACCGCCAACCTTCCGATTAGTGGGTGACCAATGAAAAGCCACAGGTGAGAAGGCGCGTGTTGTTTACCTGCCGAGAACCTTTGAGTGGGTGTTCATGACATTCAGCGCCTCTTTGAAGCTCCCGTTCTGGACAAGGCAAATCACTTTACAGTGCAAGGCCGTCACATCGTCCCTGTTTTCGTGCAAAACTACGGCAGGAAAGAGAAAAGCAGTGAAAATCACTCCAGTTACACACAAAAACAAACGCAGATGCCGTCCACGCGCCCGTGTAATTGTGTAAAAACACGCGAGGAGTGGAAATCAGCAGCTGCATGTCTCCAGGACAGCTGCCTGGCTAATCACGGGGCTAGCTATCAAGCTAGGGACACGTCAGTCACGAGAGGGTGCATTCCGGGGCTGAACGTTATTTAATCATGCCTCAACATCACAGAATAAGCAGCTTATCCAGCAGCTACGTTTCATAAATATATGCACCGCTAATCAAAGCTTAGTATGCACAGCTCCGAAGGTGCTTTTACCACCCTGGCAGCTGGCTGTGTGGCCGCCGTTAGCTCAGACACATGCTAACAGCTGGAGCTGCTCAGGAGGGGCAGAGGGGGAAAACCGCCGCCTGTCCGCTCTCTGACTCCCTCCCCGCCCGTGTTCAAAGGGGCCCGAACACCTACTTTTAGTGAGAGCTTTGACGGCTCTTGTGTAGTCTCCATTCTGTCCGCACCGGTTCACTTCGGTCCAAAGCGAAGCCACCGAAACTCCACCGCTCGCCATCTCCGCTGAGTGGACTCTCCGTGTACCGGAAGCACAGCGTGTTTACATCCGGGACAACATCTACGTTCAGTAATTTTAAAATAATTTCTAAGCAAAAGCGAATTTTAGTCAAAAACTGAGATGCTCCTTCAGCGTTAATAAAAGTTTAATATTTGGAGGACATACAGTTTTTAATTTAAAAGTGACGCATCCGAATGATGCCTTCACGAGCAATCTCTATAGTTGTAGCAGGCCTAACCACCGCAGGATGCACAGACATACCTGAATAAATCCACAGCTACTACTATTATATAGGAAGAGATTAATTAATTCGGTTCATCAAACTAGGACCATTAGTCCGATTATAGGGCTAGTAGTGAAAAGTAGCTACGTCCAAATTACTCATATTTCTTTGCTGTGCTTCATTCTGCTTCTACTCCACTTTATTTTGAAGGGTGTACATAGTATCTTTCCACTCCGCTACATTTATTCAAACTTGAAGGTAAAATTACTATTAATAAGGATAAAAACACAATATCCTAACTATAGATTGAGTTATCCTTCAGTACATAAAGTAAAAAGAAAAGTGATGTAGCTTACACAGTAAAGTAGAAATATTTATGAAGTAATGTATACGCTTCTAAAACGCACAATTGTGGGTTAATGGTACTTTTAATTTGCGTATTTTTGTACCAATGACTTAGAGAATTATCATTTTTCTTTTACACTGTAGCGTTGATTATAATTCCGACATTTGTGTTAGCACATGAAGGCAGCATGCTGGACAGGGTAGGAATTTCGGGCGCACTCGGCTGGTCTCGGGCGCAGTCGGCTGGTCTCGGGCACACTCGGCTGCCGAGGCAGAGGAGGGGGACTGTTGTCATTCGTTTGTGCTGTGTGTCGAGCTTTTGTCCAGCAGAGATGGCCGGGATTAAAGGTAAACAGCAGCCGAGCTTCCTTTTCCTCAGACAGCCTCTGAACTCCGCGTCGGTTTGTCTAATTCGATCAAAATGTACACGAGACATATTTGTGCCTTTGTCACGCTCAGATACGGTAGAAGGAGTTAGCGCAGGGCCAGTACAGACAGACGTTAGCATTAGCTCCCCGATTAACCCGCACTGGTTCAGTACAAGCAACCGCAGCATGGTTAGTATAACCCGAACCTGCCTCTGCGTTACCTAATGACCGCACTGTAGCGCTGTGTTATACCGCATCATGACGCCGCATTTAACGCCATCCCCGTTCGTCGCTATAACAACGTAGTAATGCTAATGCTAGCTGCGCCTCAACTTCGCACAGGTGATGATTCCCGGGAGCTGCCGGGATTTTAGCTGCGGTTAACGAGCAGCCCCACGGACTCTTTGGCAGTCAGGGTTTAAACGTGCACTCCTCGTTTGCAGGGTTTGCGCTGCTAACATAGCTGTCACACGCGTGAAATCAGCTGATTCATCACATGGTCGCCCGGGTCTCCAGGGGCCCTGCGGCTACCATGAGACTGGCGATTCCTGTGGAAATGCTCCGTGCTCCCTCCCTCTATCCACGCTGATCTCCTCTGCTTCTCTTGCAGCTCTCATCAGCCTGTCCTTTGGAGGGGCCGTCGGCCTCATGTTCCTCATGCTCGGATGTGCGCTCCCTGTGTACGAGTGAGTATGCCCATCACACACCGTGGGAGCCTGGCACTTCGTG
>VOQJ01006381.1:17801-27953 GCA_015052665.1 Apistogramma diplotaenia
CAGGGGCACCAACAGAGCCACTCCATAAAAAATGGTCATGTAAAGACTAAAGTTCACACCCGAACCCCCCCCCCCTTATTTTTTCCTGTTTATGAGCCAACATAACTTTGTTACAAGCCATAACCCTTTCATAATCCTTTCATGGCTCAGCTCATCCAGACCTCAGCAGTCACGTAAAGGTGGTTATCCAGGCTTCTCAGGTCTAGTTGTGACTGTAGTCACGTGACCACGTGCACAGGCCACAGGTGGAGAGAAAATGGTCATCGTGGAGAAAAACAATGAGGTTAAATACATGCTTTACTGAGCCCAGCAGCAGAGTGTTTGCAGCAGGAAAAGTGCTGAATTTCAACGAAAGTCCGCAGTTCAGTCCGTTTAAAGAGAACATGTCATCGAGGGGACGTGCAGATCTGATAACTCAACTGAGAGCCAGTCATCACATTAATGTGTTTGGTGATCTGACGGTATGATTTTAAACCAGTAAGAAGGCGTGTTTGCAGGTTTGGTGAAAGTAGGGCTGCTCAGGTACATCCATAATCATAATCAGTTACTGGGGTCATGAATGAGGCAGTTATTTGAAAGGATTGCTCACACACAAAGATCAAGCTTTCTTTCTGCCTACTTAATGAACTCAGTTATTGAGTAAATACATGCGGAGTGAATTAAAGCATTAGTGAAAAACTTGTTACAGTAACCGCTGTATTAAAAGTGTAATTGCACAGTTTGGGTTATAGTTAGTGTAAGTTCTTGCAGCTGCCAGGATCAAAGCTGCTCAGCTCCGTGTTGGTGCCCCCCGGCTCACCTCATGGATGTGTTTGAGCCCGTTCGGTGAATGCCGGTACCGGCTCTGCGAGCGGGCTGAGCTACGGCAGCAGACGGCCTCTTTTTTCTCCCGGTTCCATTTCAGCCACTGTGTGTAAAAGAAAATGTGCAATTCCTTGACTTTCTATAGCAACTATATTGTCTGCACATTATTACTTTTGCTATTTTATTTTTTGTTTTTCAACAGTAAGAATCTGTCTGGGTCCACAGCTTCGTCCCAAGCTTATAATAACCGGCTCTCTTATCAGATTATGAGTTCGTATTAAAATCAACACACATGGGTCTGTGTTTGTGAGGCCTGCAGTCTCGAAATCATCCACATTCCCGTCCAGCGGTTACGGCAGCGCAGCTCCTGCCTCATGAAAAGCAGCGATTCCTTCTTCATCCTTGGATTCACTTCACTGCACCCTTTGTCATCACAGCATGTGGGTGTTCACGTCCCCCGTTTCTCTCGCTTTTCTGCTCTCTGCAGCAAATACTGGCCTTTGTTCCTGCTCTTTTTCTACATCCTCTCCCCCATCCCTTACTGCATCTCGCGGAGAGTGGTCGACGACACGGACTCGGCCAGCAACGCCTGCAAAGAGCTGGCCATCTTCCTCACGACGGGCATCGTCATCTCGGCGTTTGGCCTGCCAATCATCTTTGCACGAGCCGAAGTAGTAAGTAACTGCAGCCTGTTGGCGCACTGTGGGGGATTACAGCAGCGGTCCCCAAACCGAAGGCCTCGGCCCCCCGGATGGGCTGTGAGAATATCACTTTACATTGTTGTTGACTTTAATCTGTGAGCTAAAAAAAAGAATAAAAGAGCCAAAATCATGCAGATTTCCTTTAAGTTTTTACTCCCAGTTAAAGTGACAGCTTCCATGTGAGGTCAGCCGGCTAATTACAAACAGGAGATAAATGACGTGCTGCACCAACTGTGTTCTTTCAGTGATGCGGCTGTTATCAGTGCAGCCACGAGCCGTTTTCACAGCATGACCGATGAGCAGGTTCTGCACAGTTCTGCAGGCCTGCGAGCACCGACTCGGGCACGGGGCTGCAGCTCAGTCTGAGGTCCTCAGCCGTCTGCAGTCTCTCCAGCCATTGCTTCATTAAGACTAACACACAGTTTGGTTTCTGATAGATATTTTCTGCTCCTTCACCTGCGTCTCATTTGTCCCGTTTCAGATCGCCTGGGGGGCGTGTGCGCTCGTGCTAACGGGTAACGTAGTCATCTTCGGGACCATCCTGGGCTTCTTCCTGGTCTTTGGATCCAACGACGACTTCAGCTGGCAGCAGTGGTAAAGCCGCACAGGGAGGGGGACCTTAGCCTGAACTGTTTTTATTAGCGTTACGATTATTATTGTTATGGTATTACCATTTGGTTCTTGTTGTTGTTATTTATAATGATGACCGCCCATCCATAGACTCGCATCAGACCAGTGCAATACTGTTTTCTGTTCCTTGTTTTTTTACTGCTTGTGTCATGTTGAACTGGCAGCAGTGGGATGGAAAATGCTGACTTTGAGTTGGATTTTTCCCTCATTTTTAAGTTTTGCTCTCTGACTTCTGTGCTGTGAGTTTCTCCATTGTTGTTTGTGTGTGAAAACCAGCTGGTGAACAGCTGTTTATCTGTGAACACGTGTTAAAGATTCCGACGTCACGGACCAAAAGGACACATTTCTGCAGAGGCGCTTAGAAACCAGCTGATGTGAAGCAGGTTTATCTCACTGTCAGCGTGATGTGAAGAACACTGGGCTGTTCCTGCCACTAACAGCGCCCATCGTTTATGTGTACGCGTGATCTAAATCTTCCTCATCACGCAGACTGAGGAGGTCTTCATCTTAAACTCGCTCACTGCCACCACAGGTCAAATTAAGCTGACTCAGTCGTTTCCCAGGTGCCGTCGGGATGCAGGCTGCTTGCTCGCCAGGTTTCCGTCACCGTTCACGTGAGTTAGCGTCTTCCTGCCCAAAGCAGCCGCCGGCTAGCATCGGATTAGCTCAAGGACAACAACCCGGCCAAGCTGCCCTAAGAGCCAGGCTACTTATAACCGAGGCCCAGTCAGTCACTTAACAGCGCTTAAGCTTTTGAATGTGACTCCTTCAGAGCAGAAGGATCCATGACTTTGCTCGGCATTCCAGCTCCGGCACATGCATTTCCTCACACCGGAATTCCCCGGATTAAAAAAGTACGAACCAACAGAAAGCAGCCGCACGATCAAAGTTTGTTAGTCTGCGTGCTGCTTTATGTAATGTGCTGCGGCTGCCTGATAATCGGCCTCCGACTGCTGCTCCAGTTAAACTGCATTAGCGGCGTTAAGCACCTGCTGCTCGGCGAGGCTTCGGCGGAGCGTCGAGTTTCAGGGTTTTTTTTTTGGATTTGTTTGAAAATCTTCAACAAGTTTTGAATTTCTCCTAGAATTTTTCCAAACATTACAAGAATCAAACATCAAGGATCGGAGCAGGAGGAAGCATCAGTTACCATATTTGATTTAACATGCACACAAACTGGAAGTCTTCATTTTAGGTGACGGTCGTTACTTCCAGTTAATGAACCTCAGAGCTGCATTATAGCTGCGCGGCCTCTGTTCTAGTTTGATCAGCTCTGCACTTGAGCTGAGAGACTATTACTTTAAATTGAATTTGTGTAATTGGCCCTTTAATCCTGGCAAACACACCTTCACAGTGTTTCCTGCTTCAGTCAAAGACCATCGAGTGAAAACGTGCTTTTAAATGTTACTACTGACACGACCTGTGCGTTTCACGAGGTTCCCCATGAACGATCCCGGAGTGTGTGAGACGTGTGTGTGGTTCGGACCAGCGGGGTAGCTCTGCGTCTGCGTGACACTGGACCTCCAGCTGAATGTGCCAGATTTTCTGTTCTGTGGTCTCCGTTAACTCTGCCGAGTCTCTTCTGGTTCTCACGCGTCTTTGAAGGATATTGTATTTATTTATTTCACTTTGTGTTGATGTTTTCTATCTGCAGCTGTTATGTTGGGGATGAGGAAGTCAGCATGGTGGTTTCTTTTTCTTTTTTTTTAAATAAATACCATTTTCAAAAGTCTTCTTCTTTTGACTGCCTACAGATGCGTTGCACTTCGCTTACCTGCATCAGGTGGGCCTCCGGTTTGTCTTCACAGTCCTTTGGTCTGACCCTTCAGGACATCCAGTTTCCACTTGTGTGAAAAAGCCTCCAGTTTTTAATTTAAAAACATATTTCATTATTTCAGTCTTTCATTCATTAGTTTGTGCTGTGGCACACGCAGTTAGTAACAAGCTGTTCAGCTGCTTCATATTCAAAAATGCATCGTTGGAGACACGAGTTCCTGCAGGCGGTGTCTCCCTCTGGTGGCAGAAAGGTTGAACAGCAGGTTCATCGGCACCTGCATGCCAGCAGTGAAGCACAGCTGTCACCTCTCACCTCTCCACGTGTTTGAGTGCTATAAATACGATTAACACCAACGAGCTGCCGCCTCGCACAGCTGACAGCAAGCAGCTCCGGATCACTTCCACAGACGCCTTTCCCGTGTTATTAGCGAGACGGCTACGAGCAGGTGACCTGGACGTCCTCACCTCCACCGAGGCTGCCCAGTTCTCTGGGTTTTTTTTACTTTCTAGGAACAAGATGCTGAAAATATCTCCACGGCAACCCCCACAGTGACCCAAACACTACATTTGGTAAAATCCAAGATGCTATTACACATTCATGGAATTTTCCTCCATAAAATCTCTTATGCAACCACGCAGAGCACTGACCTGAGGCTGCTGCCATGAAGGCTTCTGCCTGCTAGATGCAACATGCCTGACTCCTTCAGAGCCGTCGCTGCCTCGGGCAGAACTTCACTACTAAATCTGCACAGAACACTAACTCAGCCTTTTAATTGGTGCGTGACACAGGTCATAGTTTCCCTCTTTATTAGAGTTGTGAGCCGCCGCAGCAGCAGCAGCACGCCTGCCTTCCATGTTGTGACAACAGCAGCGTGCATTAATGCTTAAACCTGCCCCGCGTAGGTGTGCTGCAGGTACGAGTGCACAGCATGTCCTGTCAGACCGTGTGGGCCCCGCCCGCTCTGCCCCGAGGATCCTGGGAGATGGTTTTAGGTCTCTGAGGGAGCAGGTGAGGCGCAGACGAACATGAGGAGGTTTTTCCGAGCACACCGGGACGAGGACTACAGTCAGATCCAGTATCTGACGGCCAAGTGCACCCGCCTGGCTCATGACAAAGGTAGGTCAGAGGTCGAGAGCTCTGCAGGTTCAGCTGGTTGTTATTTAGTGTGCAGCACCTGACGGCTGCAGTCGGCTCAGGTGGAGACCCATTTGTCTAATTATTGCTGCAAAGTTTGACAAAATTATTATTATTAAATCTGAAAAATGAAGTAAAACTGAAAAAAGTCCTTAAGTTTTGATTATTTTGGCTTGAAAAAAAAAAAAAAGACTAGATTTCAAACATGATCATCTTCAGTTTCTAACCCGAGCTCAGTGACCTTAAAGTGTCCCTGTGACCGACCGGCTGCTTCACGTGTTGGTGTGTAAATATCAAACACAGTCATAGAAACCAGCTCCAGTCTTTAAAGCATCGATCAGCTGCAACAGCAAAACGATGCTTTTTACATGAATCCATGAAGACGATTATAATGCAGACGTAATATTCCTGACTATAGTTTTCCTGGTTTAAATGCAGGACTTTAAATAACTGAGTGATTCAGTTTTCTTTCATTAAAACATTAAAAGTATTTCAGCTTGGTGAAAGTGATACATCAGGATACAAGCAGGGTTTAAATGTTACACTATTTTATATTAGATGCACTATATACCTTCTTATTAAAATATGATTAGTGGTGATTGGTGGTTAATGAGTTTGCAGTAAGTATTTAAGTCACAGCTGGACTTGGTTTGAAAGCTCGGAGCTCTTTGCTCTGCAGCGCTGTCGGACCGAGAGCTCCTGGTGTCCCGGGAGAGGGAGCGGAGGCTGCAGAGCGACCTGGAAGCTGTGAGCGGCCGACTGCTCCACCAGGAGCAGCTGAACGTGGAGCTCCGGCTGAACCAGACCCAACTCATCAGCAGGATCCAGCAGCAGCAGGTGGATTTTCTGTGACACGTGGACACAAAGAGCTTATCTTATTATTATGTAGTTCAACAGAACTTTGTGTTAAATGCAGGCAAATTAATTCAGATACTCATCATTCACTTGGTCACAACATGAATATTTGGACACTTTTATGGATCAAGATCTGTTTAGGAAGTCCTGGAAACACTTCAGTGCTCTCTGCAAATCTGCAGCTTCCTGTTGCTTTCATATAAAATCTTGTTAAAAATGCTGTCCGTGTGTCTGAAATGCTGAGTCGTGGTGACTCGGGGGGTTTAAGTAAAGGATTAAGAAAACAGCTCTTGGTCATGTGATTGCAGTGAAGCAGAGTCTCTTAGCCTGTGCTGACAGTGAGACTTTGACCTGAATTAATAAAGGTTATGATATGATTCTGATACTTAGTATCAAACATTTACATTCATCTGCTACATTTGTGCCTTTGACATCAGTTTGTTCTGGACCCACATTTCCACTGACCTTAGGTGACCTTTTCTGGCCACGTGGCACAGGCTGAAGAAGTGAGGTGTTCCCAGCAGCTCAGCACTGAGGCTGCAGGTTGTCAGTCCTTACACACGTCAGTGGTGTTTGTTAGCGCTTTGGCGACTCCCTCACGTTCCCCTCAGAGACTCGATACAGTTTCAGGTTCAGGCTTGTCCCAGACTCTATGAATGAAGGTGTGTCTGATATCTCTACCAGTGCAGAACAATGTGTCTCCAGGGAGACTTGAAAAGGTTGGGAAGTGCTGAAAAACATCAGATGTTGGGTTGGTAATTAGGGCAACTAGAAGGTGTGCTTACTATTGCCCAGTACATACTGTGAAACGGACCCCAAACTCACGTTTTCCCTGCAGGACCTGGTGGACCTGCTGCGGCAGCGCGTGGTCCTGGTAGCGGAGGCGAGCTCCCGGGATGCCGAGGTGCTGCGGCAGGTCAGCGCGGAGCTGCTTTGTCTGCAGAGCTCCGAGGTGAAGCTAGAGGGCCTGGTGGAGGAGCTGCATGCCGAGGCCCAGCACAGAACTGAAGCGGCAGAAAATCGTCAGGCAGAGCTGCACGCCGAGGCCCGGTGCAGAGCCGCGCTCACTGAGAGTCTCCACGCGGAGCTGCGCAGGTGGGCCCACAGCAGGAGGCTCTCCTGCACGACAGCAGACGGGAAGAGAAACACTTTTCTCGTGCAAACTGAAACTGGCTGCTCGTCTCTGAACAAAAACACCAGACTCAGATTTTAAATCAGCTGAAAGTCGTCTGAGCAGCAGCTGCTGTTAAATCCCTGCAGTGTCAGAACTTACTACCACACAGTGACTCCACAAATACAGATGAAAGAGATCTGGACTTTCACACAAAGCAAATATTTACTTTAAAGTTCTTATCAAGACCAACAGGTTTGCTTATGTGACGGCCAAAAAACAGAAGGAACTTTAGAGCTGCAGCTACTGTACGAGCTTCTGCATGAATTAAAGATGCTGCACAATTTTAGACAAACAAGGACAAAGTAACAAAGCAAACATGATGTTTTCTAATTCTTCGATAAGAAAGTCTGTTTGTAACTGGAACACGAGGCCATGTGACGCCACATTAGAAGGATTACGCTGATTACAGCATGCAGAGTTTAATGAGCCGACACAGTTAAACAAGATCTTTTCTGTTTGTCTTCAACAGTAAGACGATGGTGCTGCAGGAGCTGGAAGAAGCCAACAGGACGCTGACGGAGGAGCTGAGGGATCTCCGCAGGACTCATCAGAAGGAGGTGAGAACAAAGTTTGGGACACATCAAAGCTGAGGGTTTGCTGCATATTCACAGAAAAGCAAAGGCAGAGTCTGCCGACTGCATGTCTGGAAAGGTTTGCTGGATGCTGTGTCGTGCACAGACTGTATACAAAGGATGGCTACAGCCGCCACGACGCGAGGTCCAGTTTTGACCCCTCAACTCAAACGTGGTTTTTTGACGTCACTAGTGAGGAGCAGCGAGGCGAAGCTGCACGGTCATGATGTCAGAGATTTATCTATCAGACTTAGCTGTTTACTGTGCAGAGGTTTACAGTCGCCTAACAAGCAGCTGTCTCATCGTTTCTGCTACAAAGATTTATTTGTCATCCATAAATCGAATTTTTGAGTTAAGTATCTCAACATTTTGACTTGTTAACTCTGCCAATGAGGAAGCTCCGTCATTTCCTTGTTACCTGGAAGCCGGAGGAGAAGGCATCATGTTTCAGTTCCTCTGAAACTGCTGCTGACCTAAACCTCTGCCTCGGATAAACTTCTCCGTTAGAGTTCATGAGCGTTCTGTTGTTTCCTGGTGTGTGATGCAGACGCACCGTCAGCTCACCTGTGCAGGTCTCCCTCTGCATCTTCTCCCACATCCGTCCCACCGATCCGCTCTTTTCCCCGCACGTCGCAGGCGAGGAAACGATGCAGACGTTTCCGTGTGCATGCACCTGTTTCCAGGAAACAAGGAGATGACCTCTTTCATGGAGCTTTGTGGTTCGCAGCGCTAACTCTAAATTTTGAGTTTTGGATAGCAAAAATAGATAAATACATTTGAGTGGTGGAAACAAGCTTCCGTAGTGTCAGGAGGGGCATCGGGGGTAAAAGATCTGCCAAATAAAATATGCAAATCTACCGGCCGTGGTGACCTCTTACAAAGATCGTATTGTGTTAAATAAGACTTAGAACTAGACTTGAATCCAGCACAAGGGCTGTTTTCTTTGTTACAAAGCAGTTTTTGCCCCCTGCTGGCCATTAGAAAGAATACAGTTTCAGACCCTACCTCCATCTTTAATATACAGTCCATAGCGTCGTGTCATGAGGGCATCAGTATGCTCGTGTTTTCTTGGTGAAGTGATCCTAAACTAACGTGTTGCTTAATATAGTTTCAAATATTTTTAATCTGCAATTCATAAAGTTTCTGGACCAAGTAAAATAAAGTACATTTACCTGAAATCAGTGGCAAACGCAGAGCTCTATATTATGAATTCTAAACAGTTTAAAAGCAGTCAGCACTGTCCCTCCAGCCCGAGCTGCTTTGGTAATCTGTTCCACATTTGAGCAGCTTCATCATGTCTAGTTCAGATCACTGGTCCAGAATGAGCCAAACGGAGAGCGCTGCAGGGCTTGTGCTGCGTCTGGAGACCTGATACTCATCCTCACTGATGACTGGGATTTATGGAAAAGCAAAAATATTTTGAAATGATTGTCTGCTGTGATCTGAGAGCTGTGAGATAACCAGATAAACAAACTCATATCAGGCCTCTAAAGCACTGAAGTAAAAGCTGCTGCTGGGAAAACTGTCCATAACAAAAGGTACAAAGTGCTTTATTACATTTGCAATATATTACTAAAATAACAAGGTTTCCTGTGCGAATATCTCTCATTGTCGAGAATGATCGTCCTCTATATGCAGGAGGTCGCAGGTTCAAATCCCGGATACAAGAGAACTGCAACACAGTCGAAACCAGACAAACTGAGGGTTATGATAAAGGCTGGTCCAGTGCATCCTCTGCTAAAGCAGGGAATAAAGGAAGCACTGGAGCAACATTCCTCAGTATTTAAAGACCAGCTCTTGTTGTGGCTGCACAGACACTCACGGGTCACTTCATTCAATTAGAAACATTCCTAAGCAAAATTTACTTCTTAGGTCACGTGCACTCCCGAGCAGGAAAATGATTTCCTTATTTAGGTGGGAGCAGTCATGGATTTGTACCTAAAGGTGCAGCAGAACAGGGAGAAACCAACACATTATATGGCTCATTATAATATTTAAAATACTCTTTGTTCAAGAGAACCACCCTCTAAAATAACCCATCAATGGGGCAAATGTCAGGAGACCAGAGGAGGCATCTCTTCTTCAGGAACTCCAGATGTTTTAACTCATTGAGCATCACAATCAGAGTGATAAAGAGCTGCAAGCAGCTAAAAACAAGTCCCACAAATGATGGAATGACCCCTACAGAGCTTGGAGCAACAAACCTGACAAGCTTTAGAGAGCAGGGCTGCAGGGATGAAGGGATGAAGGGATGCAGGGATGAAGGGATGAAGGGCTGCAGGGATGAAGGGCTGCAGGGATGAAGGGCTGCAGGGCTGCAGGGATGAAGGGATGCAGGGATGAAGGGATGAAGGGATGAAGGGCTACAGGGATGCAGGGATGAAGGGATGCAGGGATGAAGGGCTGCAGGGATGAAGGGCTGCAGGGATGAAGGGATGAAGGGATGCAGGGATGAAGGGCTACAGGGATGAAGGGATGCAGGGATGAAGGGCTACAGGGATGAAGGGA
>VOQJ01006383.1:3517-13971 GCA_015052665.1 Apistogramma diplotaenia
AATTTTTTTTTTTTTTTTGTTGTTTTGGTTTTACTTCGGTAAAAACAGGGTGTTGGGTTTTCCCAAATTTTTTACCATAAATATAATATTTTTTTTTTTTTTTTTTTTTTTTTTTTTTTTTTTTTAATAACTTTTTACACTTAAATTCCACGCGGGTGGCTCAATTGTGGATCACATGCTGTCTTCACTTTCAGGTTTCAGCTGTTTGGCTTCCTGTAAAACTTGTGACTCAACATCCCTTTTTGTGTGTGCGCGTGTGCGCGTGTGTGTGTTTGTGTTTGGTCAGGTTGTGGGAGAGGTCTGTGTGTTGATGCAAATGCACAGGAGCCATGATGTGTTTGCTCTGTACGTGTGCAGCCTTAATGAAGACAAAGGCACATGGCGATGCTGGGCTCCCTCACAGTTTCTTCTCCTCATTAAGACGTTAATGGTGCTTCCTGTGCATGTGTCTTCAGGCTGCTGATTAATAATGCTGCTTGTTATTCATTAATATTGCCCTAATGAACATGCACTGTTGAGCATGATTGTTAAACTTTTTTGTGCTTTTTTTTTCCCCTTTTCTCTCCAGACTCCATTGATCAGACCACATAGGACCGCACCCCCAGAACGAGGGGAGGGGGGATCTGATCGTCCATCATCTTGGCGCCGTCGAAAGGTGGGCTAACATCCCATACGGTTGGCATGGTAACGGCCTGCTGGGTTCAGGTTGAGCGGTTTGTCAGAGACAGTTTCTTGTTGTTGCCACACTCTTGCAACATCCTCCTGACCTGAACGCAGAAATGCAGAGAACAGTGTGTGTGTTTTGAGGCAAATGTTTTATGGAGGGGTTTTTTTTGTGTGTGTGTGTGTGTGTGTTTGAATTTTGGAAGGTGGAATAGTTTACGGAGAAAGACTGGTTGTGGTGGTGGCAACAAGGGAAACAAAAAGGGCTGCGAATGATTTTCAGGCAGATGAGAAAATGAAGAGTGGGAAGACAGCAGGGAGACAGGAGGAGAAATCAAATTATTCTTTGTGCTCTACCTGCCACAGAGGCTGAAAGAGAGCATTAATCTTTTACCCCTGTCTGCAGGTGACGACAACACACACACACACACACACACACACTCACAAACACAAAAGTGTACCCACACTTAACCAAACCACACTCTCTCTTTCGTTCATGTGCATTCTCACACACATGTTTTTGCAAACTCGCTGCTGTTGCACGTATACCAGCAATGATTGTGTGAGGAGAGAGGTTGTTAAGAAAGTGGAGGAAGGAGAGTCCAGGTCATAGGGAAGGAGATGCTGGTTCTGAACAAGAAGAGATTTGGAGGGAAGAGGTGGGACGAGGATACTTCCAGGATTCTTTCACAGTGAGTTAAAGTAAGACAGTGAAAGCTTTGTTGATTTCTCTGCATAAATGTCAGGTGACAGGCAGTTGAAGCACTTCAGGGGTTTTTCTTCTCCTTTCTTTGAATCAGGAGAAAAATGGTAGTAGAAAAAATTTTCACTTTAAATAAAAAGGTATTTTCTAAGCCTGATTCCACATTCAGCATTCAATGAATATGCCTCCTTATGTGCAGTATCTTTTTTTTAACTTCAACTTCATAACACGGTCGAGGCTAGTGGGTACTGTTGTTTATAATACAAACACTTGAACTTAAAGAATTAGTTTATTACTTTGTAGCAGTGCAGAAGAGCTTAAAAGATTGTAAAGCTGTACAACAGAAACTCTTGTTCCTCAAGTAAGAATAAAGATGCAAAAGCTACCAAGCAGAATTGTATTGAACAGGGGGAATGGGTGGAGCATGGGCAAAAGAAAAAATCTGGTCCTGACGAGTTTCTAAAATTATTTACATGCGACCGCTGAACACATGAACGGTAACACATGACATACTACACTGTCATTATTTCTTTAACACAAACTAAGCTATAATTCAGAAGAAGTGTGTAACAAAACGAATTGCCTTGTAGAAGCACTTTAGCAGCAGTAATAATGAAGTTATGACTTTCTCTATGACCATTCTCTCACAATATTGTGGAGGAATTTTGGCCCACTTTACTTTATGACATTTGTTTCAGTTAGTTGAGGTTTTCAGGCATTTGTTTGTCCGCAGCTCTCTGAAGGTCCTGACTGGGCCATTGCAGCATCTCAATTCTTTCTTTTTTTCAGCCATTCTGTTAGAGATTTGCTGCCGTACTTGGGATCATTGTCCTGTTGCATAACTCTAGAATACTTTGGTACACAGAGGAGTTTGTGGTTGACACAAAAACTGGAAGTTTCCCAGGTTCTGTGTCTGCAAAACAAGCCCAAATCATCACCCCCTCCACCACCGTGCTGATGGTTGGTGTGAGGCGTTTGTGCTGATATGCTCTCCAAATGTTAATACTGAAGATTATAACCAAACATCTCGACTTCCAGAGATCTTGCAGCTTGTTAAGATGTAACTTTGCAAACCTGAACTGTGCTGCCATGTTCTTAAAGAGGCTTCCTCTTGGCAGCCTTTCAGGACTAGCCATACTTGTTCAATCTTTTTCTAATTGTACTGTCATGAAATTTAACATTGAACATGCTAACTGACTCAAAGGATGATTGGAAACTGTAAAATAAATAAATAATGACACTGTGTAATATGTCAGGCTGTTCATCTGAGGTTGTATTTACCTCCTTTTAAGACCTGCAAAGGACCAAATCAATCAGTATTTAGTTATTTATTATCAGGATAAGGCAGTGGACAGTCCTTGCAGCTTGCGCGAGTAGTTACAGCAGCTTGTCATGCTGCTGGTGTGAGTTTACATGGCCAGACATGGGCCGTGTGCCTCTGTTTTGTCAACAGAGATTATGAAAGACTGGCAGGCGGGGGAGGCGACAGCAGGGGTATTTGCATCACCCAGGCTAAGCAGGCCTGCCCCGCTAACTCCGTCACCTTCCCTCTCCCTTTTTCACTCCCTTCCTGTCTGCTCCTCCCGTTTGTCGCCAACAACAAGCACTCTGGCTAGACTGTCGCCACGGTCCTAACGCCTCCAATCAAGGAAAAAAAATGGAAGAGAGAGATGTTTGAGCAAACACGTGAAAAGTTTGATGGCAGCCCGCACCACAGATCTGTTATCTCATTTGAAAGATGACAAATGAATTAGTTTCCTGATAAACTAAAAGATTAACCGTGAGGCTTTTTTTGTGTACAGCAAACAGTAAAAGTTTCTAATGGAGCCTGAATGTTGAATCTGCTGTGGGGAATAATGTTTAGACAGGAATAATCCTGCCTGCCTGCCGATGGTGTACAACATAGATTGGTGATAGATTGAGGTTGTATTTGTTGCTGCTAATTTTTTCCCGTTCGCTTGACGCCTTCCCCCACTAACTCTTTCCGACTCATTCTTGTTTGTTGCACTCGTCTTTTTTCCCTCTCACTGCTGTGACTCATTGTGCTGTGGGAGGTCTGTCGACTCTCCACTTTGTTTGCTGCTTTCCCAAACCTAATTCAGTTTTTAGCTGCTGTTCATCCATTTTAATCTGGAGTCTGCGAGTGTTACTCACTAGTGTTATTGAAGTGATGCTCATCTTACTGGAAATAATTTTATTGTTTCCACAAAATTGCAAGAATACACACACATTCCAAGAATGTGACTGTTTGGTTTGTGTAAAGTTAGTGGGACTGTGAATTGGATAAGTGGATGGATGAGCTGCTTAGCACTTTTTTTTAATTGTACTGACCACTCAAAGCACTTTAACACTACACCACATTCATTCATTCACACATATACCTATAATACTCTGCATCTACATTTGTGTTCTGAAGTTTACACCCACACATCATGGGTATGAATGTCATGATCATTTTTGGATTTAACTGTTGTTTTTCCGAGGTGGGATGATTGTACCGTGTAGGCTCTGGAGCTTGGAAAAAAGGGTGAATGGACTTCTTGTTTCTTGAAGACTTTTCACTTCTCATCAGAAAGCCTGAAAGGCTCAGTTCTTGAGAACTGAAGAAGTCCAGTCCTCCTTTTTTTTCAAGCTCCAGAGACTATAATGACCTGTATGACATATTGTATAGCATACGTCTTTAATTACTTTTAAAAAGAAGAGGACTTTGGTGCAGAAGTTTACCTTTATTTTGGATTTTCTCAAATTCACACAGAGTCAAAATTATATATAGAGGCTCAAATACACCCCCATTAATATTTGGTTACTTTTATTTATTTAAACCTTTATTTAACCAGACAAACAGATTAAGAACAAATTATTATTTACAACTGTGACCTGGCAAGAGAAAGGCCTTTTGAGGGTAAAGGAATAGGGAGAATCAAGCAAACGTGCCCCTCAACCAAACACTTTTGGTAGCCATCAAGAAGCTTCTGGCATAATTCTGGAAGAATATTTGACCACTCATCCCAGAATTGGGAGAGTTCATTTAAACTTTAGCTGGTTGGTGTCCTGGCACAGACCTGGCTTTTAAGCGTAGTCCACAAATTCTCAGTGGGGTTGAGGCTGGAGCTTTGGGAACGCCATTCCAGAAGCTTCACGTTAGCCTGTTTTAGTCATTCCAAAATCAGTTTTGATGTATGTTTGGGATCATTGTCTTGTTGAAACACGAAATTGTGTTCAAGTTTTAACCATCTAGCCAATCTGACCAAAGACGTCTCCAAGAGGCATTTGGTTCGTCCATGTAAGCAGCTGCAAATTTCAGTTGCACTTGAAGGTGTCAGTTTTGGAGCACTTCTTTCTTGGTCAGCAGGCTTGAGCCTTGGTTGTCCCTGAACATCCTAACCAATTTCCTTGCAACTGAGGCTGACAGCTTGGGTCCTCTTCCAGACCATGGAAAAGTGGTGACACATTTTAAGAACTTTTAATAACATACAATTGTTTGAGCTGATGATCTTGGAATCTGCAGTTGTTTAGAAATGTCTCCCAGAGACCTTCCCAACTTTTGTAAGAAATACGGTTCTCTTTATTAGATCTTCACTGAGTTCCTTGGACTCCATTGTTCTGAGTGTTGGTTAGTCTAATGAGCGCTGTCCAACATTTATTTCTTTTATGCTGGCATAGAAACGACTTGTTGTAGTAAATCATGATCACTCACAAGTTAATAGGCCTGGCCTTGTCAATGCAAAAGACACTGCAGAACCAACACCACCACCTATTAGTTTCTTTTTCGAAGAAAACCCTTTGGCCATAAAAACAACTGACAGTGATCTCACCTAGGATGTTCAAATTCACACCGTAGATGCATACGGTTCAAACTAAATCCATGAAACTTGGTCACTGACTTTACTATAACAGCACTTTGTGTGGATTATGTGGAAATACTGAACCCCTTCCATCTCCAGCTTTTTCCCCTGTGCAAAAGAAGGTAAACAACCAAACTTGTCCTTTTAGCTTTATGATAATGACCATGAAATGATAAAGCCTTTAGTCTGGAAGAGAGGCACATGCATAACTGATAAAATCTGTTACTTTAACACATAAATGATTTTAATATCACTTTTATGTCTGTTTGATGCCTTGTAAGTTTTCACACATTCTCTATACCCTTGAACTTAGTCATGTTAGACATGTGACAAAGCACGACACATCAGCAGCGTCCCTCCCCCTAACTAAAAAGAGTGATGGCACATGAAACAGACTAATGCCCTGTCCTTATGATCTGACTTGAATCTCCCTCTGGGCACCATGAACATCTTCTGTCAGTTCATCAGTAAATCCTCAACACAAAGTGTTGATCAAAGGTATGGACACATTGTGTCTGTTGGCCTTTACAGCCATGAGACAACAGCAACATGTGGTGTTTGTTTGTCTTCTGATCCAGTCTCTGCCCACCATCCTAATCAAGAGTATGACATTGACATTATACAGTACCACTTAAAAGTCTGTACACACAGATTTATATGAGTGTATCCAAAGTTTTGGCTGGTACTATAGCAAAAAAATGAATCTAAACATTCATACATTCAAAACTCACAAACTACAGAAAAAAAATTACCAGTTTCACCTGGTACTAGGTCCATCAGCTAATTAGAACCACTGAGCATCTGCTAAGAGGCCGTGGTGTTCTCTTCTACCACCTCCTCTCTGTGGAGGTACGATCCATCATCTCATCCAACTTCTTTCTGTTTGCTACATGGATTGTTTAAAAAACGTAAACTCTCATTAATGTCAATTTGTGTTAAGAACTCATGAGAATGTGCAGGAATTGTGGGATTTTGACAGTTGCCTAGCAATGCTGCTTTAAATGTAGCCTAACCATCAGTCAGTGCAGTGTCTGTATTTTCTCTGTAATGGATTATGTGCTTCTTTCTTACTGCCAAGACTAAATAATCTCTTCTTCAGGTCTGTTCCAAGCTTAAGGGGATATTTTGAAAGTGTGCGAATTAGATCTCTTACTTGTCAATTGGACTGTATGCTTTCAGTTTTACGAGATGAGTCGTTTCCTCTGGTTTTACCATAAAGCTATGAACTCTGTGCTCCCACTGGGTTCCAGGCTCCAGAGGCTCCTTTGGCAGGCTGCTGTCCTTTAGCAGACCTCAGGAGTTTAGCTTCACCCCAAGTTACGCCACAGCAGTGTTGACCTGAATGATTCTCCTGTCTCACTCGTCTGACGACCCATATAATATGTGGGTCAGCTCTTCAGCATGAAGGTGATGGCCTCTTGAAATCACTCAGTTCAAGATCAGGGTTGAGAACCAGGTCAAACTTAATATCAAAGTTCAGAGCTGCTTGCCTGCCTGGGTTCTCTGACCTTCACCTGTCAGCAGAAGAGAAGACTGTCCAATGACCAGGAGCGACATCATTTTTGCCCTGATATTATTTGTCCCTAAAAAGCCACTGCTCCTTACAGGCACAGAGAGAACATGCAGATTTCTCGTGAAGTGCAACCCAGGTGCAAGTTTAGACGCCTAAATCTAGGCTCAATAAACTGGAGTGAATGTAAGATCGTAAGTGAGTTTTTTTTAATTAACTTTTTTCTGGCTAACACTTTGTATCATGGAGGAAACATTTCTTTTAATTTCTACTCTGTTACATCCCACTTGGTTCTTTAAGCACCTACTGCCGAGGAGCAGCCATTATTTGTGATTCTTATTTGTACTTTAAAACAAACATCGTTCTTGGTTTTTTTTGGGGGTTTTTTTACTAACTTTTTTATGTTTGTTGTAACCAAGCCAAAATTGTAAACAATTTCTTTTGGTTTTCCATCAGTTTTTTTTTTTTTTGGCTTTTTGGGAAATTGCATTTCTGTCACATTTAAGTGCATCATTGAAACTGTAAATCGGGCTTTAAGCAACTGGCTGCATGCATAAAGCAGTGGATTTGGATTATGGGTTTGTTTATGGTACAGTCACTATAACCTCATATGACCAGTGCTGTTGTCTGCCTCCCTCGACCGGCTCAAATGCCTCTTCCTTAGATAATATTCTAACATAGATGATCTGACTGTTTTTTAACATTCTGGTTGTTATTGTGCCATTTGTTTCTCTTTAGTACTTTAAATATAAGTACGTTTTATTAACTAATTTGCTTGCTTTCTCCATGTTTTTTTTCTTCTGCCAAAATCACCTTAATTTACAGTTTTTTTCCAGTCTCCCTAATACTCAAATTCAAACTGCACATTAACCCAGGTGCAGGGAACCTATTTTACAGTCTGCTTTTTGCTCTGCACACTCCTCCTCACATCTCCAGCACATCCCGGTCTCCTTCAAATTGCCATCTTCATGCCCATCTCTCCATTTCCTCTTGCTGCCCTCAATAACGCCATCACCTTCTTCCATTTCCTTCTTAACGTGGCTCAGTCCCACTGCCCCCTGCTGCTGTATTGTACCCACAGCATCCCCACTGCCTCTCTGCCACCAGGCCCACACTGCCTGTGGCGTGTAATTGACTTTCTCCCCGCACTGGAAAAGCGGGCGGCCCGCGCCAGGCTGGAGGTGACCCATTTCCCTGGGGCATTCAGCAGCCTCCTAATCAACTATTCTCTGGGGCTGCCTCATTCACTCTGCAATTAGAGCAACTCCCCCCTTTGAGAACTCCATCAATAGGCTGGCAGTCAGGCAGGCGAACGGGCGTGCTTGGTTGGTGTAGGAGCAAAGAACGAGTTTCACCCGAACACTTTGCTTTGGCTCTTCAAGTTCTGAAACCTCCTGACTTTGTTCTTCCCCCCTCTCTGCTTTTTTTTGCTTCTCCTGCTCCTCCTCTCCCTCGTGGTAGGTTTCATCAGACAACAGCAAGCGGGGGTTTTGTCTAATGAAGAGCAGCAGACAGGGAGGCAGGTAGACGGGCACGCAGGGAGGTAGATAGTAGGATAGGCAAGAAGAGGTAGGAAAGCAGACAAAGGCACTAAGACAGACAGTCAGTCAGTCAGTTAGATGGGAGGGACTCGAGGGAGAGATTAAAAGCGAAATTTGAAAGAGGGAGGGATTGAGCAAGAGTATCAGTGAGATTTCAGAGCATCTCGTGCTTTTAGGAGAGTGTTCCCTGTTGTTGTATTGCAAGAGAATACACTTGTGTTTCACCTGGTCTTGCAGACATGCGTGAAAGCAGTCCTCATATTGATTCTGTCTCAGTAAAAAGGTGCGCTCTTGTTCTCCAAGTTCACATGACCAAAGACTAGGACATTCTCTGTCCAAAAAAATAAAAAATAAAAAAAAAACCCCAACACAATCAGATGGTTTTGCTCCGATCCCACCAGAGATGATGGCGCATGATGATTAAATAACAGGCCGGCGTCTCTCCCCTGCCGTTGGCCTGATTTGCTATGCAGGAGAGGCAGTGCTCTGGTCAGAGGATAACCATGTAATCAATGGAATGAAAAAGCTGCTCTGGCTGTGAAGGTTAAGAGGGGTACGGGAGGGTTTCAGCCCACTCTGTGTGCCACACATGCATTCAAAACACACTCCAGACTGTCTGAATGTTACTAAATCCTCCTCCTTTCACCTGTTCCCCTTCCCTCCTGTCTTTCTTTGACATGCCTTTATCTCTCTTTTTCTCACTTCGCTCCCTCCTACTGCCTCCGCCTCTTTTTGCTCTGATTCCCCCCCAAATGTGTTTTTTTTTCTTCCTCTGCAATTCTTCTGTCTCCCACTAAATTTGTGCTCTCTCTCCCCTTCATTTACTTTCCTCTCTTCCCTCCCTCTATTCTCCTTTCCCTCCCTCCCTCCTACCTTTCCCCAGTGTCAGCTGCTGTCACTGTGGCAAAGAAAATGACCAATCAGAGCTCACTTCACTGGGCTGGCTTCTCCCTCCCTTCCTTATTTCTTCCTTTCCTTCCCTCTGTTCCCTTCTCTTCCTCCTCCTCCTTTTCAGTCCATCTGCCTCTCATCCCCACAACCTTTATCAGCTCACTTCCTGGAGACAAAATGTGATGCATTATGGGAGACAGACGGCTGTCTAACGGGGTTAGCTGTGTTGCATGGCTTATCATCAGAGACACTGCTAATCCTGTGTCTGTCTGTGTGTGTGTGTGTGTGTGTATGTGCGCACATACGCGTGGATACTCCATACGAGCTGATGAACTCACACATGCACAGGCCCACACACACACACAAGCAGCCTCACATGCTTACTTTCATATTCTCCAAATAAGAGGAGGAGGAGGAGGAGGCGGCCGACGAGACATGTTTATGTTTGTCAGTCTCTGCAAGGAGAATACGATTTGCATGATATAAGCATATTTTACCCTGCTGTGTACTGTTTTGCACTTTATCCATTTACAACCTGCCTTTATTATTTTTGCTGAGTTCAAAAAGATGCTCGCCACGCATTCCTGCCTTCACAATTACTTTTTATAATAAGAGCTAAAAGGCTAAGAGGGGACTATGTAATCAGTTCTCTGACTACAGTTTTTATTTATGGGTGTGTGTCTGTGTGTGTGCTCTCCTTTCTCTCAGGTGCTGATATGTGTTCATAATGAGCGGGTTGGGGGAAAACTCCATGGAGCCTCTGAGCTCGGAAAACCGGAAACGCAAGCTCTCCACTTGTGACACGCCTGGTCTGGGGTGAGTGTGTGGGATCAGCGAACGAGAGGGAAAATGCAGGAAAGTGGGCTACTGGGTCAGTGTTTTCTTGAGCTCTGGCTGTACAGCTATTATGTTGATGTCCGCTGTGATGAGTAAGAACAAAGCTGGGCAACAAAAGAAAAAAAAAATCTAGTAGTTTTCATAGAAATTTTTTTTAATGCTTTCTTTCTCTTTTTACTTAAAAAAGAAACAAAGAGAGTAAAGCCAGTTTTTCCAGGTTGGAACGTGAGAAATAAAATGTGCCTGCGTGCTGACGTCGCTTTAGTCCACAGTGCTTTTTGTTCCACTTAGATCTTGATCGAGGCAAGCACATTAAGTTGACCATTGCCACATAAATGTGTGTAGACTCGGCTTTGTGTTATTGATGCTTATTTCCACTGGCCTTTCAACCTACGTTTGATGATTTTTCTCCACATTTTCTGTCTCTGTCTCCACTGCAGCTGAAAAATAAAGGCAAATATGAT
>VOQJ01006384.1:3757-30015 GCA_015052665.1 Apistogramma diplotaenia
GTAGTCTGGTTGGATTTTAATTTACCTACAATTATAAATGATAAACAATGATTGAGGTGGAAATGAGCCATTAGTCAAGATCCCAGTCACACCGGCCTAGAGACTGTTCGGCGACCCTTTGACAACCACTGATCGCTAGGGAAAACTGTATATTTCTGGTGTATCCGACTGGGTGGCAAGTGGTTGGTGGCAGTCACTAGGTGAAACTGGTAACAAAGAGGTATGTGGTGCAGCGTCGAAAACCTCCTTGCTATTGCTTTGGTCAGGTTGCTGTGGCCATCTGTAATTTGTTGTGCAATCAATAGCAAATTACTTGCTGAGCTAATAGTGAAACAGTGAATGCCAAACATAAACGGAGACTGTTCACCTTCAAAGTTAAAGCAGTGCCTTTTGAAACATTTTGGTTGCAGCAGCAATGCTTCTAATGATCCAGCGACAGCCAGGAACCTTGAGCCACCACTCGCCAACAGATCAGAGAATATTTTCCCTCTAGCAGCCGATAGTTGCCAGGAAGTCACTGACTGGTCTCTGGGTCAGTGTGACTGGGACATAAAGGGTTAAATAAAATATTTATAATGAATATTTTACTGTGTCATTTTTTCAGAATGAAACTCTGTGGGGTAAAATCATTTGCGTAGCCATGCTACTGCTCATCATGTTTAACATCTGAGTTTAGCGAGCTAACATGCAACTTTTGGACAAAATCTGTGACCTGATTTTGGCACTGCACCCAAAGTTTAGGGGATCATCAAAGTGATTTCAATCCATACCAAGAGGAGCATGGCAATCCAACTGACAAAGTGAGTAATTTCTCTCCCAAAAATGTCAGCTGCATAGCTGAGCATGAAAGAAAGTCAAAGTAATTTATGCCTAGCAATAAAAAACATGAATGTCTGCTGGATTTGAGAGATCAAATAAAAACTTACTGACCAACATACTGTATCTTCTGACCTAGACAAATTTTTAGCAATTTGAAAACTTTTATACCTTTGCTTCTCCATAGCTACAATCACAAAAGTTCCTAAAATGTAAACACAGGTCTTTTTTAGACATTTGAACAAATAACCATCCCAGTAGTTTGTATGAGGTGGACAGCTTCAGTCCCAGGCGAGCTGTCCCCGACCAGGTGGCAAGTAGTCCAAAATCTGCATGTAAGTGGCCACATGTGCCCATGAACACATGGAGTCAAAATTTAAATGGTTTTGTCAACTAGATAACGGAGGAGGAGGGAGTGAGCAATGGACAGGAAAGAAAGTTGAAAAGCAGAGCAAATTGGACTGCTTGTTTCCTCGGAGCGCCTCTGACAGCTCAGTCTGGGTGACTGTGCCGCTTTCTTTCTCTCTCCCTTATTCTCTCTGCGCCTCTAACTCGCTCGCTCTCTCTGATTACCTTTTTGCAGGCGAAGGAAAGAGAAGCTGGGAGGGAAAGAGGAGGGGAGGAGGCTAGTTTCCACGGTGATGGCTGATGAAAGAGAACGAGGCAGGTTCTGCTCGGTTGCACACCTCTTCTTTATCGCTCTGTTTTTCCCTCTTTTCTGTCCTTACTCAAACAGCCATGACCCCCCCACCCCAATCCCCCCTTGTCCAAAACATCTCTCCATTCCCGTTTCAAATCTCATTGCCCATCCTTTACGCTGCCTACTTTTCTCTCACATTCACAAAACGTGAATTCATCCCATTCCAGTCTTCCCTCTGATCTCTGATCACTTTCATATGTGCTTGTTTCAGGCTTCCCTCCACACTACGTGGCCAAAAAACATTACACTCGCACGTTATTGTTATATCTCATTTCAAATCCAGGACCATCAGTGTGCTGCTTTAACAGCCTCCGCTCTTCTGGGAAGACTTTCCTCGAGATTTTGGAGTCTGGCTCGAGTTCATTCAGCTGTTGTTGTTCAGCAGCCCTGAAGGAAACTGCTGCCATGAAGCTGGAGGCACAGTGTTGTCTAAAACATCTTTATGTGTTTCCACACATTAATAGTGTGGAAACAAACACATGCTAGACTTGCACCTAAACCTAAGCAAAGCAAAACAAACAAAAAACATCCTCCACCAGTTGTAAGGATTTACATATCGGGACATAATACAAACTGTCCATAGCAGGTCTTAAAATGAGACAAAAACTGTGACATATTATACTGTGTAATTTGTTTATTAGATATTAATCCAAAATGTAGAAGCAGTGTGTGAAAATGAAGTAAACCCCATAATTTAATAGCTTGTAAAACCACTTTATCAGTCTCTCGCATGTTTGTGGAAGAATTTTCAATCCCACATGTTGTAACCCAAAAATGCTTACGCTGGTACCACAACACTGCTTCTCCAATTTTAGTGTTTGTTATAATGTCTTGGTCAAGGCTATAAAAAAGATGTAATGTGATACTGTGTGGTGCTGAGGTGAAATAACCTGCTGTGACTGTAAACATAGTGACTTTGTAGGCCAATCTAAAAAAGTTCTAATAATAAATGAATTCCACTCACATGCTGAACACTGAAATACTGAATTGAGGTTCCTACAGATGAAATGTTGACATTACTATTAATCACATTCACCTTCTGGTTTGTTGCTTTTCATTCTATTTTTCATTTTTTCTTTAAAGAGGGCTCTGCTTGGATAACCCCCACCTGAACTCCAGCTGATGTTTTCCCTGGTTAAATAATTAAAATTGCGATGTATAGCTGCCAAATAAATATGGTTACTTAAAGGGGACAATATTTTACTCAGAAATAGAGCAGAAATATGCAGTATCATAAAATGGAAGTGCCATGTAAAGATGCTTCTAACTGCATCCTTATTAGAGCCCCTTCCCCGTAGCTACTGTCAAACACTTGCCATCTTCCTTCAGTCCTTCACTCCATCTCTCTTGACATTCTCTGATTCATCATTTTTACTCCCCAGATTCAGTCAAACTTTTCATCTTCTACTAGATCTCCTTCCCTCATCCTTTACCCTACCTTCCCACATCTCCCCACCCCCCTCCCTTGACACCCTCTTTAGAAACATGGCTAAATGTCCCGTGGGTCTGTCTGAAACCCTCCTTCTTTTTAAGCCCTGGAGCATTTATTTTACATTCCTAGGCAAGCTTTTCAGCTGGGCAGAAACTCTATTTTTCTGCCATTATTTTCATCACAGCTGTGGTTAAATATCTGTTTTCAAATGATGTCCATCCTTTTGTCAGCCTTCGTTGTTTTTTTCTTTCATTTCTCTATTCATTACACCCTGTTCCTCTGCTCGCCACGTTTCACTCGAGCGAGATGTTGCTTGCATCCTACACAGGGCTACATCCTACTTTCTTCTGTCTTCTCTCTCCAGCTCCATCTTCTACCTTCCTGTACTTCTTTTAAATTTCTGATTTTCATGGTGTGCAGTGATTAAGGACAGTGGTGTTATAGTGGCAGTGGAAATACAATTACGTATTCTGATCATATGCTTTTACAAACACATTTACAGTGTTTTTTTCAGTGATTTTTAAACACAGTTTCTTTTTGTTTAGTAATTAATAGTAAGCATTAGTTAATTAACCGTGATCAATTATGTCATGATGTTATTATAGATTAAGTTACCACAAGTATATAAGTTCATTAAAATTATTATTTTTATTATTCCCACAAACTTGGGAGCATAAAATTGTCCAAAGTGTCATGCTGAAGCATTAAATTTCTTTTAATAGAATTAAGGGGCCAAGCCCAACTCCTGAAAAACAACCCCACATCATAATCCCCCCCTCCACCAAACTTTACACTTGACACAATGCATTCAGACAAGTACTGTTCTCCTGTGCCTGCCAAATCCAGACTCATCCATCAGATTACCAGACGAAGAAGTGTGATTCGTCACTCCAGAGAAAACGTCTCCATTGCTCTACAGTCCAGTGGTGGCGTGCTTTACACCACCGCATTGTACTTGGTGATGTAAAGCTTGGATGCAGCCGCTTGGCCATGGAAGCCCATTGCATGAAGCTCTCTATGCACTATTATTATGCTAAGTGTAAAAGCCTGTGCATTGAGCTGCAGAGCACAAGAGCCTGATGATCTCGGACACAAACTGGCCTCTACTGTAAATGGACACTGTAGTGGTATTCATTTTCCATTCTAACTCCCAGCCTGTAAGCAAATAACATAAATCTGCTAAAATGGCTGACTTTTCTTTTCAAGGACACATGCGACTGCTTTTTTTTTGGTTGAAAATGTTGATTTTTTTTGTTAAAAATAACGGGACAGACACTAAAATGTAAATCATAAAATATACACTCTGCCCTTTTCTTTCATTTCAATTTCCAGGAATCTTGAATGTCCCTCATTACTTGTGTTACCTCTCATCATACATTTTTTTGCCAGTCTTCCTTCTTTTTATTTTACTCCTCTCTGTATTACCCCTCTCTCCTTAAATATCCCTCCTACCTCCTCTGTCTTTACCGCTGTCCCTCTCAGTCAGGTGATTGCTTTTATCCCAGACACGGTCAAACACCCCACATATTTAATTAATGCTTATCTCCCTATGCTGTGACCTCCTTTTTCACTCTGCCCTTCATTGCTCAACCCCCACCTGTCTCTTTATACCTTCTCTCCTCCTTCCTGCAGCCACCTGAGTGATCACTTTTATTTCTGTCTCGGTTCCTTCACTCCTTTGCCGAGGGATCACGTAGATCCCCGGTGTGGTCACACACTCCCCAGAGAGTCACCTGAAACAGAGAGCGTGCACCGCTCATCCATCACTTTACATGCGCTGCTCTCCTCCTCCCCCTCCCCCCGCTTCATTCATGCACACTGTGGTTTCTCTTCATTCATGTTTTGCCTGTGTTCTCTAACAGAGTCTTGTGCTCATTTCCCATACCACAGTGCCTCAGTACACCTGTAGAGAAATCCCAGCATAAGCACACACTGTTAGTCCATCTTAAAATCTGGTAACTGCGAGTTCAGCTAAATATTTATCTGATTACAGGCCTTTGTGTTTATACCAGAATTTGGAAAACATACCTGTTACTTAGATTCAGTTTGTCCTGTACACTCTCTTGTACAAAATTAAAAATAGACCATTATAAATGCAACTTATTTTATGAACTCTGTTGTTGTTAAATGTTAATGCCTATTATGCTCTTTCCCTGTTCTTTCCTTTTGGACTTTCCTTTTTGTATTTGCTTATCTCCGGCTGAGGTTAGCTTGCACTCAGGCCACATTCCTGAAACACTGTCCTGAATCTTAATTTATAATTTAAGCATGAAGTGCTGGCATATTTTTTTAACAAACAGAGTGCAACTGGAGTCAACTATATCGTATGATAGTTCTTGCAATATGCACAAAAATGGGTCGTCTTTAACTTTTTGCCACGCAGCTTAAGCTAGGGTTTAATTATACACATGTTGACCTCATTATTTGAACCACTGGACAGGATTAATATGAGCATCCATCACTGTAATAATGTATGTGACACAAAGTAAGGAAAAACATAGCAGGTCCCCTTTAAGAACGTGTGCGATTGCACTTACACCTGGCTTAGTTGGCTTATTTAAAAATAAGCCAAAACATTCAAATAACACAACGTTCTCACCACTAATTACAGCTGATTATTGGCTCATTGCTGAATAATGTCTGGAGCAAACATTTGTTTGAAGTTTATTTTTTCTCTGTGCCCGTTTTGATGGTAAAAATAAAACTGTAAAAGCTGCTACATGCTTCGTGCTGCACATAATGCATGCATAACTGCTCTATGTATTTGCCTGTGCTGCAATAACAATTGCACATATGAGGTTTTGGGGTGTTAATTTCCTCTCTCAGTCACTCACATGCTCCCTGATGTCGGACATAGTGCAGATCACATGTACACACATCTGGTTGCTGTCAGCTTATGGGGCAGTTATGAATTATAAAAGCATTATGAAAGCTGTGTGCTAAGTGGGTATAAGATGGGCAGAATGACAAAAGAGATAATAAGAGCTTATTCACTTCAGTTGTGCAATTGTTGAAGGTGTGCATGAATGAGTATATGTGCAAATGATGTTTCTTTGTCAGAGCCTGTGTGTGTGGGCGTCTGTGCGTGTGAATGCACTGACATTGTGCTGACATTGTGTTAAATGGGTGTCCTGCTCTCACAGCTGTGCTTATTTGGAGGCTTGGGAATATCCCAGAATTTGTCTACTTATTTATTCAATGACAAGTGCATGTCACTGTGTACATAAATGTACAGCCACATACCTGCACCATCTGTCCCTTTAATAGCCTTCTATGTCCCCCCACCCCCTAGGTTATGTCTAAGGCATGCATGCATGCTCATACAGGCAGCACCATATATTTTTTATGGAAACTGGAAAAAAAAAGTTTTCTTGCCTGGATGCACTGTTAGAAGATAAAAATAAAATACTTTACAGTGAGCCACATTACGTGTAAAGCCATACTGAAGAAAACTCTATATTTACTGTGAAGTTTAACTCGGGTCACAAGAAACTAATCCTCAAGCTTACAGAAATGATTAAATGTGGTACTGCTACCAAGCAATCTGAAACATTTACAATATCATATAGCAGCTAAACAGACTTATTTATAAAGCAACTTTAGAAAAAACAAATTGAATTGTGAAAAGCCATATTAAAAAGGGTATTAGGCATTGAAAAAGGTGGTTGTATGCTTGTGTGTGTGAGGCTTGTAGTAAGAAAGTGCTTTGAGTTCTCAAATTGAGTAGAAAAGCACTATATTACTGTAGTATCAGTCCATATAGCTACAAGGCTTTAAAGAGCCATTATGATCAAGGCACACTCCTCTCTGTGGTGCCAAATATGATTGACAGTCAAATGCTTCGAGTTTCTAGAAAAAGTCAAATTTAACAAGAAAATCACTCAATTTTAGGGGGTTAGACTTAATTGTCTTAAATAAATTATAAAATAGTGAAAATAAGGACTTGGAAGAGTAAGAAGTGCCAAGTCAAACTTTTTCAGTATAATAAATGGTGGCCAAACAAGTTATGAGACTCTTCCAAGTGTTAAAGATGGCACATTTCTCAGGAATGCTTCATGTTGATGCTCAGGTCAACCAGCTACAGCAACCTGTTTGCTTAGCTTAAAGTTTGTATTGTGTACCTTACACATGGAAAACAAACTACATGTTCAATATAAACTTGTGTGTTACCATTAAATTGGTCGAATGTTGGTCAGTGTAACATGAAGGAGGATGATCTGACTTCTCTTTCGATGGCATGGTAGTCAATCTGCTCCTCTGGTCTCTAGCCTGTGCTTTGCTGAACATGAACAATGTTCAGCTGGCCATTAGTAAACAGGTTTTGGGAGTTCCTTCGTGTCTGACTGAAGAGTCTCTCCTTGATTATATTCCTTGTGAAGGGTAAAGTTCACTGTGTTGTCACTAATTTTAAGTCTAAAATGCCACTAATGCAAAGGGAAAATGCAATAGCCACACTATGTCATGAAGGTCAATGCTGCAGCCCATGAAACACACTCTAGACAGACTATTCAAAAAGTTTGTACTCAATGAAAAGACCAAACCCTCTTCAAAAATACAAAACAAGCATAACAAATGCATTCTTAATGCCCACTGTGCAACTTTGGGGCAAGAATTCAATGAATTACTATTGTGTGTGTTTGCATATTCAACAGGTGGTTGCGAAATTCACACCCAATCCCAGTGCCACTCAGGCCATAACGAGTATTTTCTTATTCCCAGCAACAAGAGGGCAACATGGCTTCAAAAGAACAACGTCCCATAATTGCTGTGGTGATGCCAGCGTGCAGATCGAGGTTCTTGGTAGTGGTGCAGCTGACTGGCTAATAACAGTGCCAGCGCTCTATGTTTGCGCCTCTTACAGCTTTATTTCTGCCCTCAGCTATGCAGCGTGATGACAGCCGCATCTATTCAGTTGCGATCTATTCTGTGGTGGAGGGTGAACTCAAGAAGAGCAGCTTAAGAAGTGAGTTACAGGGATTATAGGCTGCTGTCACACTCTCATAGGCAAACACACAGACCGGGCGCACCAATGCTCCTCTGGTATCAAAAGGCAGACAGTAGGGGAGACAGGGCGTGTGTGTGTGTGTGTGTGTGTGTGTGTGTGTGTGTGTGTGTGTGTGTGTGTGGAAACAGTTACACGCACGGACAGACAATCATATCCACGCAGGGTCGCGCGCTCTCACACGCACACACGGGGCAGAAGCAGAGAGACAGACAGGCAGCCAGTCAGACTGATCACGTACCTTCCAGACAGCAGGTTCGCCAGAGGCCGGAGTGCGTCATCACCTCCTCGTTCTTGCGGCTCGTGTCGTTGTCGCCGCTGTTCTTCACGCGGCAGACCCCGCGCGAGTACAGCCAGTAGTCGGTACCGACGGCGATGGTCATAAGGCTGAAGGCGGCGAACGCGCCCACCGTCGTCACGAGCATCTGGACGCCGCGGTCACACATCAGCATCTTCATATAGGCGGCTCCTGTTTGTCTTAATCTTTTTCCCCCTCCGCTCTTTTAGATTCACCCTTTTATTTCCTTTATATCCCGCGAGACTTGGAGAGTCAGGGTGAGGGGCTCGGGAGACAAGCGCGCAAATAAACAGCAACAATAATAAAAACAAAGGGAATGTGGGTAAAGGTGGCGAGTGTGTGTGGAGGCTATGGAGAGAAAAATGAAGCTGGACTTGGCCGCCTTGTTCGATGAGTTGACTTGAGGCTCGTGGCAAAGGGCGGGAAGGTGGGAGAGTGGCACGTCACTTTCTCGCGCATCAAAAACCGGGTTTCACCATCACAATCCACATACAAAGGCGCGCGCACGCACCGTAGGATTAACGGCCACCGGTTGTCCCCAACTGCTGCCACTGCCCACTCTCACTCAGAGTGGAAGTTAACGGCGATAAAGCATTCTGCCTCTGCTCCCCTCCTACCGTGTTATTTGTTCAGGGGGTTAAGGAGAGCTTTTTGTCTACTTCTCGGCTCCGTCGCCTCTCCTTTGGCTTCCAGCCCCTTCCTTCTTAACTTCGGCAGCAGCTTAAAAAAATCTTACTTATTAATCTGTGAAGCATTAACAGCCAGGGTCTGTGTCGGGGGACTCCATCTTTAAAACAGCAAAACGGGGGATCATTTCGTCTGTACTGATGTCACCCCGCATCGCGAATCTATACTAAAACATCGCTGTTGAGGCGGCTTGCCCTTCACTCACCGCTTCTTAACCGGTGAAGGTTCTCCTTCTCTTTCCACAGTCTCTCTTACAGCACGCCAGTGGATTAAGTGCCTGTTTTCTATTCAGTTCCCCGTCGAATGAATGAATGAATGAATGAATGAATATGTGGACGGCGAATAAAGCCCATGTGTTATCTATGAAGCGAAGACTGACCGAGATCCGTCGTGTGTTTTCCGCTCCAGCTGTTGACTCACTGACATGTTTTATTCCCCCTCGATGAACCAAATACAGAAACCAGTCCAAATCTTATCCTTGGTTACCTGCTGTGAAAGGCTCTATTTAAAGTTAAAGTGGATTTAAAATGGTACAAAAACCAAACCAAGAAGGAATTAATCAAATTTCTCCTCCATAATAGTAGATTCGCTCTCTCACACTGAAGAACGGCAACCGGGACAAACCGGCCGATGACAGTTACACCCGCCTGTGTTTGCTTCCAAGAAACGTGCCTGCTGGTAGGCTACAAATGAAAAAGAAGAAGAAGAAGACAGCCGTCGTGCCTCCACTACTTCGTCCTCCTCTTCTTCTCCTTCCTCCTCCTTCTCCTCCTCTCTGTCCAACCAACACAAACTAAAATTAACCGCGGGTCTCATCAAACTCCGCCTGGGGCGACGGGGCTTTGGTGAAAGCGCCCTTCAGGAGCTAATCATGTGTCTTCACCGCTGTATGTCCCGCCCACCGCCGCAACGCCGTCTCTATAAAGTCAGGCCAGTTTCACTTGAGCAGCTTTAAATGACATTCTGGTTCAAAAGTGTGTGCAGGCTTACAGAAACCGGCTGGACACATCCTTCAGTAGAGTTAAGACCAAGTTTGAGTTCCAGTAAAGCTATGTCTGCATATACAGTGATAATCAGATCAGCGCATTTATACCTAAAAATTTTTTTTATTTATTTATTTTGCACTGACCAAGTTTCACACGAAGTGAACTTAATATGAGATAATAAGTTGCAAGTGTCGCTGTGTGTAGACGTTGGACTGTACACACACACACACACACACACACACACACACACACACACAAAAAAAAGTTGTAATAACAATAAAAAAATGGGTTGCATTTTCTCAAATACAGATTTGGTTTTAGTTTTGCGTCTTGCCATTACTGCGCCTGAGCTTCTGCCGCGTCTGGAGAGCTGTCCCTGGTGCTGAGCGCGGCGCTGTCCTTGGTGCTCATTTGAAACGCAGCGTCATTCCCACCCTCTGTTTTTCTGTTTTCCTCTCTCCTGCCGCGGCGCCAGCAGCTCCTGCGCCGCACTGATTAGTTAGACGAGAGAGAGAGAGCGAGCGAGAGAGAGAGAGACCGGCAAGCGATGCATGGAGAATCGCGCCCGGGAGAGAAGTAGAGACGCCACTTAAAGAGCCACGGACCGTTTTTAATGACTCCACTTCAGCGAGGATTCCACACAAGGCGGCCTACTCTTCATACCTCACTTAACAAGTTAGAGTGTGTATGTGCGCACAACTGTGAATGCAAATCCTGTAGGCCCACGCCGGTGTATAGCTGGGTCACGTGACTCACATGTGCAACATATGAAAATCAAGGAGCTGAGCACATGTGGCTGTTTTAAAGCTTGCTGTTGTCTGTTTAAACCTCAATAAATGGAAGAATGGCTTCTTTACTGGAATCCATCCATCCATGTAAGTGTTTAAGTGCCATAACTGCCTGATTTTCTGACTCTATTAAAGGCAAGAAGAAACAGTGGAATTAAACGATCAAAAACAGAGAGAAATAAAAGTGACCACAGAGCAAGCAAGAGGGGGAGAAAGATTACAGATAAATAAATGCATGAACAGATCAACAGAGAGAGCGCTGACAGGTCCTATCATTCTTCTCACTAGCTCTTCCCCTGTGTATGTGTGTATATGTGCGTGTGGTGCGTGTGTCCAAGGCCTTTGCTTGGCTGCGTTATCTCACAAGAAGACTCATTAACATAGAAATGACTTTAGGAAGAGAAGTACAGCATTTCACCTCTGGTAAGAGATGGAAAGGAGGGAAGCCAGAGAGAGGAGGGAGGGAAAGGAGAGTGAAGAAGATGTTGAAGAGAGTTTGGATGGTGGTTGACAAGAAAAGTGGAGAGATAAGAAGAAAAAGGATGAAGAGGCACTGATGGAGGCAACAAGTGAGAAAAGGACAGCTGGAAGAAGACAGAGAGGTGAAATAAAGGGAGGAAAACATTTAATAGCTGAACGGTTTAAAAAAAAGCAAGGTAGTTACATGTTAATGCAATCAGTTTACAAAGTACAAGTGGAATTTTTTCAGTAAATGAAATGCTACTTTTTGTAGTGCATGCAAGTTATAGACCCAAGATTCTCAAAGTCTGGCTAGTGGCAGACCATGATAACATTTTGTGTAGCCTGCAAGGGTGTCTAAGAAAGATGAAACACCAATAGTTTGTGCCATACTATAAAGTGGCACAGAGAAAGACCACGGGAGCATTTCTCTTCCGTTTCAAATCCTCTTTTCTACCCATCTAATTAAACCTTCCTAACATTAACAAAAAACACTACACTAATGGTTACATAAAATAGAACATAATTGTCTGAGCCCATTATAAACACCACAAAAATACTGTATGTTTAATGCTTGTGTTCTTCTTTTCCAGCCCACAATCATACATGAGCTTCCTAAATTGGCACTTAGTTAACAAAACTTTGAGAACCTCTCCTGTCCTGAAATTGGGTGACACAGAGCGGTAAAGGGCAGGTTAGACAAAAGCTTATCTAGTTGTTACTGTTAAGAAGTAAGCATCTCAATTATAACACACTGCTCACAGGTGGGAGGTGTGGCACCACCACACAAACAAACAAACAAACACTGCTGTTTTCTTACCAATGAGTCGTGCAGGTTGTTGTAAGATCAGTATCACCTTCTGTCTGACATAAAGTGCAGGCTGCTAACAGAAAGTTTTCATAAAGGCACACTATTAGCTGTATTAACTTCTAACCAAAGTGTGATTACTGAGCTGGTGTTGCTAGGCAGCAGAGAGAGACAGGACTCAAGGGGCCCTTGTGGAGAAAAGCAATGAGGACATGAAGTTAGCAATCACTAAAATGTCCTATGGTTGCCCTTTCTCTGTCATTGGGAGAGCTGTTTCCACTCTCCTTTTCTTTTCTCTCTTCTCCTCAGTTACTGGCAATACAACAAAAGGATGAGGATAGAAAGATGGGTGGTTCTTGAAGCGAGGAGGAGGAAGACTGCAGGGTTTCTGCTTGGTGAGCTGGAACCTTCTCACGCCTCTGGCCAGTGTTCAGAGACTGGGTGGCGGAGGAGGAGGAAGAAGTTAGCGGAAACTGAAAACCACAGAGAAATTAGAGAGCAAAGATAAGCTGTTTGGAGGAAGAGAGATATGCTGTAAAGAGAGTGAGCTGGTGATGGTCACATGATATGTTTCTGGCATGATGCTAGCATGTCAAAACTATGATTTATGACTTAACTCTCTGCTGGCAGGTTTCAAGGAAATGATGTAGAAAAGTGTGTGTGTTGGTGGGAAATCTGAATTTTTCATGTGTCTGTTGCCTCATTTGGCAGCGCAATGGTTTATGGCCAAAGTGCAAGCTTCTATAGGTGGTACACAAATGTGAAGTAATCATTCATTCCTGGTGGATTGTAATGTGCATGACAAAGCTTTATTTTGGGAGTTGTGAGATAAACTGTCACGTAAAAGTGTTTCTAACGCATTCTAGTGTTTACTTTGTGTAACTCACGGTGTCGGGACATGAATCCTGGTTTGAAGAGTTTAGTTTACACTACAGTCACACTTGGGAAAACAGCTGTTGGAGACCACGGCAGGATTGTGTGTAACAAACCTGAAATCTGGTTGCCTTTGAAATGGTTGCTTTGAAGACGAGGACCAGATCTGTGACCACTCGCTGTCAGCTGCTGTCTTCAAAGCAACTTCGGTGTGTCAAGACGGTGATAAAACGGCAATAAGATGGAGTCAGTTTTGGTCAAGTTGGCAATTATATGCAATCTGTTTGTCATAATAATATTAACTGTGATAGAGCAGAAAAAATTGAAAATCTGTTGCCATCTGTTGCAAATCCATTGCCATCTACATGCTTGAATATTTATTATAATGGATTTAGGTTGTTGATGCCAGTTGCCTTAAAGCACTGGCAGTTTCAGCTTAACATTATATCTGTCCCTGCAGGTTGCAAATGGTGAGAGAAAAACTAAACAGAGGGGAGGAATAAAAATTATTTAGAAGAGGCAGGAATATGTAGACCAGAGGTGGGAGAGGGGGAGATTCCCCTAATTTTAAGCTACAAGTTGCCCATTTGTTTGGGACCAGTCGCAGGCTGCCTCTAATCGATTGTGATGCGTTGGCACTCTGTCTGGATTTCTAGATTATCTGCAATTATTTTCAAACCTTTCCTATCTGAGAGTGACTGCGATCAGTCAAAATCAGACCTGTGCAATCGCCTTACATTTCAAAGCGGTTACCATGAGATTGAAAGCATGGCACAACCTCTATGAGCAGTTGATCACTGCAGCTACTTGCAGTCAGTCTCTGACAACAACAAAAAAGTGGTTGCTGCCCTATTTTTACTGTAGTGTGACTGAGGCTTTAAACAGGAAATTAATGCAGGTCAGTGAATGTATTAGGAAAACATCTTTGTGAGCTTGGTTAGGTAAAAAAAAAAAACAAAAGACTGAGTTGATTGATTAAGAATGGGGTGTAGTGCAGTGTGGAATGAAAGAGACAGAGAAAGGGAGAGAGACATTTTAGCTGTGAAGGCACATGTCTGATGCTGTGAAGGTGTGCCTAATATGGTTGCCTAATGAAAATGTCTGTAGGGCTGTATGAGAGAGCGCGAGATGGTAAAAGAGAGGGCAAGAAAGGAGATAGCGTGAAATAAATCCAATAAGCTACTCTGTCATGCTACCCTCTTGAGCGTTTTAAAGAGCTACTGAATGAAAAAATAAGAGAATCTTTTGCTTTTGTCAGTTTTGCTTTTTCATCTTTCTTCAGTCGGCTGCAGAGCTGTTGTTATTCACTTGAACCTCCATCATCCTCAGTTTTTTTTCCTATCAGCAATAGCAGCTAACATTTTTGCTAGTTATTTAAGCACTGAAACAGCATTCAGTGGTTAGCGTGCTCTGAAAGGCATATATAAAAATCTGTGTTTCCCCAACCATTGCCTTGGGGGTGGCTCCAATCAACAGCCTACTCCCCCACATTGCAAGCCTAAGGGAAACAAACAAACACTTATGAGCCCTTGTTTCATTTCAGTGCAGTGTGAAAGTCCCATAGTTTATGCTGGAACTGTGTGTGCTTCTGTATGCCTGCATGTATACAGTATGGGATGTGAATGATTTTAGAAAACATGTCTACAGGGGTACTGTTTGGTAGGACATCATTTATTTTTATAGTTCACTGTGTGTTCCCATATAGAATGAACATTCATTTAAGTTTCAGTTTATTCACAAAACAATTAAAATGCAGTTGCAATCACGAGTACACAGACATCAGATAAGATGGATCCTATCCCAGCTGTCATAGGGCAAGAGGTGGGTTACACCCTGGACAGGTGAAAAATCTGTTGCAGGGCTAATGAAACCACTCACACCTACCAAGAACCACCAAAGTACCCTAAAACAACTAAAGTTCCTTAGGTATAGTGACAGTAATACAGTACATCTGGAGAATAGCACTATAAATTAAGAGTATGTATTTCAAATAGAAAACCGTCTGCCCTACAGGGTTTTGGTATTGAACACATTGCAGCAGCTTTTGCCTTCAGCTCTTTTTAAAGACAGAGAAATCTTGACATGTTTTTGTAGTGCTTTCAGTTTCATTCCAAATCTGTAGACCTTTGTAAGTCACTCCAAAGTCACAGTAAAACTTGTTTTAAAACTTGTGCTATGCAAAAGTGTGGGACAAGATCATAACGTCTGTCATGGAGTCTACATCCACTATCTTTGGGCTCACAGCATAATTGCCTAAGTCATGTTTTGACCAAACTGACTTAGGCAATTATGCTGTGAGGCTAACGATATAATACATTGCACATGCATAGTGAAAGGTATTGTATTCACTTTCCTTCAGAAGTTTGCAGACAATCTTTACAGCCAGTTTAGAATCACCAGTAAACCTAACAAGCATGTTTTCGGACTGTGGAAGAAACAGAGGTGCCCAAAGCAAACCCGTGAGCACCGTGAGAGCAAATGCCACACAGGAAAGTCCCAGCTGACCAGGAGATTTAAACCAGGAACCTTCTTGCTTTGAGGCAACAGCGTTATTCATGGCACCGCTTTGCTGTCTGGTAAAATGCATGATAATTTTTTAATATTATCCCAGCATGAGATAAAGTGAAGTAGGGCCACATGGGATGCGCATTCATGGATGTGTGTATTCAAGCTGCTGTTAAAAAGTATGCATAACAATAAAGATACATTTTGCATTTGCTGTCATTATGTACAAATCATCATTAGGAGGCACTTCATTAATTTCTGTGCATGCTACAGATTCTGTGTGTAATAAAAAGGGTACCTAAATTCTCATGACATTTTACACCTGCTTAAGATGTTTTCCATCCAGTTAAAAGCCTTTATCAGTTCTTATCACACTCATAGACATGCCAGGAGTACTCCTCCACCCCAAGCCAGCTCAGTAGGTCTCATTTCATCTTAATCTTGCAGTGAAGTATTGCTATATTATGTTTCTAAGTTTGGTGAGCAGGGGACACAGGCTGGAGGACGTGCTGCTACAGTAAATTAAACTGAAATAAGTTGCACCTTTTTCACCTCAAATCAGTTTTTTAGTTATTTATATTTACTCTCTGCCAGTGTCGCTACATGTAGCTGACTGAAATAACAGACAATACTTAAAAGTGAATAAAAGTAATATACAGTCCTGTGAAAAGAAATTCATAGGACTCTATGAAGTTCTACAAAAAATTAACTAACGAATCACAGGTTCTGATTCAGTAGCATGTAGAACCACATTTAGCAGCAAGAAATTGAAGAAATGGTTTTCTCTACAACTTTATCAGCCTCTCACATCATTGTAGAGGAATTTTGTTCTACTCTTTACAGGGTTGCTTCAGTTCATGTAAGTTTGTAGGAATTCCTTTATGCACAGCTTTCTTTTTTTGTCTAGAGAGACAGGAAAGCAGGAGGACAGAGACAGAGAAACACAGAGTAAAAGACAACAGGTCGGGACACAATCCTGTGCGACCTACAGTGCCATACAGCTACGTTCACCTGCTCATACGCTGAGCCACCCTGGTACCCTTTTGTACAGCTTTCTTAAGGGCCCATCATAGCATTTTAATCAGACTTTGTCCTAACCATTGAAACATGTAGATTCTTTTCTTTTTCAATCATACTATTGTAGATTTGCTGCTGTACTTGGGATAATTGTCTAAGCTGTTGATACAGTTTAGACCTCACATTTGACTCTACAATACTTTGGTTGACTCAATGACTGCAAGGTCTCCAGGTCCTGTGGCTGCAAAACCAGCCTAAATCATTACCCCTCCCCCACAATATGTCCACTATAGTCTTATCTGTCAAAAGCTCATTGTTCCAGAAGTCTTGTGGTTTGTTCAGATGCAACATAAGCCATGCTTTAACATTTAAACTACATTTTGTAATTTCTCTGAGCAATGCACGTTCTGACCTTGGAGCAAATTTGCTGGGACGTCCACTCCTGGGAAGATTGTGGCATCGTGTCAACATACAACTGAATGCACCAGACTAGCAAACTGCCAAACTCGCACACTTGCTGATGATCAAATAATCAAGTTCATTTGATTAGCAGCACCTTGCTGCTATTTACCCTCTTGAGCTATAGAAGCAGTAAAGATGTCTTTAGTTTTTCACAGGACTGAATAATGCGGTTCACATGGTTAATAAAATTGCCTAACACTCTTTGAAATTTAATTTCATAATTAACACAATAGTCTCTAGCTCTAGTTATGAGATGTAAAAAAATGGTCTAATTTGACCAAATTGTGTTATATTAGGAAAATCTGTTACTTAATATATGAAAACATAAATATTGATACATACTACAATTATTCTACATGCTTAACTGGTTTTATTTTCCTACATATTTTTCTTCATAACAGTACAGTGAGAATGAATTATCTGCAAAAGCTGGTGTTTATGAGTCCTAGCACACCCCTGTATCAAATGATAAAAATAATCCTTCTCTACTGAAAAATATTAAAAACAAAAAAAGACCAAAAACGAGGAAACACGGCAACATGTGAACATGATTTATTACTCTACAACTGCAAACATCACAAAACATACTTCTTTTTTTTTTAAATCAGTGAACTACCCTATCTCATAAAACACATACTTTTTCTATTTCTTGCAATTTCTCTGCATTTAAACACTGAAGTTATCTTCAGGTTATTGTTAAATTACTTGTTTAGAATATGAGCCCAGCTTAAATCAAAGCAGAAATAAGTTCAAAATGCAGCCATCACATTTGAATTAAACCTTACTAACAGCTCCTCAGTTGTCATGTTTAGTGTCACGAGGCCTGTAAAAGACTGCAAACTATAAGATAAAAGAAGAAAGTTAAAGGGAAGGAGTATGGGTTTAATAGGGGATAATGAGAGGCAAATGAAAATGAAATGCCCCGAGAAGACACCAAAAGCAATGGAAAAACCTCTAGGAAGGGATAAAGGTCAAGAGGAAAGAAATGAAGAAAGAGAAAGACAACGAGGAAGCTGAATGGGAGAGGGAGAGGAGGAAGAAGGGGAGAGAAAGGTCAGAGCAGAAAATAAAATGACAGACGGAAAGGCGTGATCAAAGAAAAGGTCGGGGAGGAGAGAAAGGAGGGAAGGACGGAGGACACTTTCAGGCCAGTATAGTCCACCCTGTGCAACATGTGAAAATGTGTGAGTGGCAGAGCGCTAAACATCTAGATGTCCCTGTACTCCAGTCAGCACAAATATTTTTTTTGTTTTCTATTGCAACTTATATACATCATTTTTACCCCTAAACATGTTGATTTCTGAGTATAAATACAACTATGGAAATGGAAGACTCTTACTCCTATGTACTCCAAAAATATTTGTATCTGTACAAATAAAGCAGAACACAGCCCGGCAATAATATTCAGTAAATGGGCAGCAGCGACATGAGACATATCATAATTTTAGCAATGCAAAACCCCTTTAATGCCTAATCAAGGAACTATCACGCACGCACACACTCACGCACGCACGCACGCACGCACACACACACCTGTCTAACACTTAATATAGAATAAATCCATATCATATGGAACAAGATATGAAAGAGAGATCGTCACATGCATGCATAGTATATTTCCCCACAGTCCTGTATTATTATTTTTTTTTATGTGAAACATAACTGATGATTTTAATTGTTCTTAAACCAGATAAAGAAAAAGAGCTTGTGTGTGTTACGGTACATGTGAGTCAGTTTATGTTTGCCTGATGGCTCTCTTAAGTTGGCTCTGTTTAATCGGTTTTTAACTGTCAGAAAAGATAAATTTCTTATTAGCGTTAAAGGGAGACTTACAATAAATGGTACAGCGCTTAACATATCTGAGTTACATGCATGTAGTATTCCACACTCATTCGTTAACTCAGCCATACAAATTCATAAGACAGCTGGCGAGTGCTATCGACTGCTTCAGGGTGTAGGGTTGTCAACAGCAGATGCTGAGATTGGGCGTGATTAATATTAGGCGATATGGCTCTACACTTGAGAAGGACCAATACACAAAATGTACTCTTTGTATTTTATAGCATACAACAAAGAGCAAAACACAAGGACAGCGGAGTAAAATTTCCCCAAAGCTGGACTCTGTGTGCACATTTATAAAGATGTAACAGTATAGGCATGTGTCCTTTCATGAAGATGCTGTTTGTGCTGATTAAAGCAGGGGGAGCAGGTGGGGTGGGGGAATCTAGGCCTGTGCAGCGGACCTACAGTATATGTCTTGTGTGCCTCCAGGAGCAAACATTTCTCAGTCATTGTCCGCCTTGTTACGCTTCACCTAGTAATTCCAACCCTCAGTCAAGGATCTGACTGTGTGACTGTGTGGGTGTATAAAGGTATGAGTACTTGTGTGTATTTGTGTGTGTGTGTGAGAGTGAGTGTGTGGGGCCTGAAACACAGTTAGTTGTCTTTATAGCCAGTGTAATTGGGTTTGAAGCTAGAAAGCAGATTTCCCAAATTTCAGCTAAATATGTAATAATTGGCTTTATCCATTTGAAACACACACACACATGCACGCATACACACATACATATACTCTAATATATGGATGACTGTCAACAAATGTACACATATACAAATAAATTTGAGGTGATTTAAAGTAATTAAAAAACAAAACAAAACAAAACAAGGGAAAAGAAAAAGCAGCACTGCTGTTTTTATTATTGCTGTTTCTGAAATTACTCCCTTGGAGGCTGTCAAAGCAGCTCATCGTTTACTGTCAGTGCACGTGTGCATGCCCTACTGGTGACTGCTGCATTGCCAACCCTTGTGACAACTCGTCACACCAGGCTCCCACTGAAGCCTTGTCAGATGTACGGACTAGAGCCAAAATAATAAGTATCATAATGATAATAAGAGAGACATCAGGGAGGTGGAGGGAGTGTTAAAGAAAAGTGAGGAAACAGAACAAGAGGAGGGAAAAAGGCTGTGAAGTTTGCTCATTAAAGTCTTCTGTTACAACCCAGTGTGAGACGCTAAGTATGAGTGTGTTGACACTCCTGCAGCACTACTCATGACAGTGGGATGGGCTGGTTGAAACAGGGAGCAATGGTCAGTACACACAAGTAGAGGTGGTTGGCAGTACTACTCGTAGTTCGTGTCAGGGTGGCTGCACCGTCTCCCACACTAATGATCTCACACAGTAAATGACTGCAGAGGATGCGACTGATATTATTACTAAATACAGATGTGCATACAGTTCAAGAAGTTAGAAAGTTTTACTCCTATACATTTTTACAAAGACACGAGTAACAACATTAGAATATAGAAAACTTTACATTGCTAACACCATGACGCATCAGTTATGTCATAAAAACATTTAGAAATATCAGATGTACATTCCTGTGTGCTTTGCAGTTCTTGGTCCCATTTTGCTGTGTGTGTGTTGTGTGTGACACGGGTCAAGAGAGAAACTTGGTAATAGAATATGTTTATATTTCAGTGAAGAATATATTTATTTATCGTCAGTGGAAGCCAATTTAGCAGTACCAGGAAAATCTGAGACTGGATTTGTATGATGTTACTTTCAGATGTCACAATGATGCCGCGAAACTTGTGGAAAAACACAAGAGAACATAACACAATACTTCACTTTAAGAATACTAAGAACAGTGAAAGGCTTTTTGCAAATCCAATGCCACAAACACAGCAGCAAACCAGATTCTATTGTTATCATCACTGTAGGGGATAAAGAAAGAGCGCACTGACACAAGTGAAGCGACACGTTTGTGCTTCCCTACGTTGAATACAATCGGTCAGATTGATGGAAGTGATATTTTCCCTACAATGTTACATTTTCTCCTGCCCTGCACAAAAAGCAGATGTTGACACCTTGGACATTTTTGATTTAATACTTCAACTTCTTTGGTATCCAGTGTTTGGTGCTGTGATTCCTGTTTCGGGCTGCAGTATTGGATATACCCCACTATGGCCTAAAAGAAGTGCAGACATTTACTGAACACACACATTTATTACTGAACACTGATCTGAAACCTCCCTTTCTACCGGGCTATCAGTGTTAAATAGCGGGCGCCACATATTCCGGGTTGATGTAGGAGAAGCCGAGGAAATCGTCCTGGTCCAGGTTCATGATGACGAGCTTGTCTGTTGGCGTCAAGTCCACAGCCATCTTGGTGAACTCCTTGTCAAAGTTGCAGGTGTCCCGGCGGTTTCTCTGCAAGTGGGGTTTAGAGATAATGAAGGGGAGGATGCGATGAGAAGGAGGAAAGACAGGAAAAATATTTTTGGAGGAGAGTGGGATGGATTGGGAGGGAAAACAGAATCCACTGCTGTTAAACAACCTATAGTGGAAATTCATCTTAAATCACTGTTGAGTTAGATTTTAAAGAAACTGTATTATTGTTCAATTTATAACAAATGGTGTTGTCATGGACAGATGACAAACATATCACATTAGCAAGTGCTTCCCTTTCATTCCCAAGGTCAGGTGAATCCTGTTCACCCTCATACCTGTCTGTCTTCCGCTGATTCCAGTCTTTATCCTACTGGCTCAGTCACACTAGAATAAAAATAGGATTGCAGCCTGCTTGCAACTAGGAAAAATCTGTGTTTGCCCGGAGATTGCAGTGAATTCTTTGGATGTTGGAGACCAGTTGGAGACCAGTTGGAGACCAATTGCAACTAGTTGCGGAGCGTGCAATACCATCAACCTCTGTGCGACTACTTCCAATTGCAATGTAATCAAACAGGTTGCCTGGTGGGAGGCCTGGTGCAGTCACTCTCAGACAGATTAGAGGCAGACAATTTTCAATAAGCTGCAATCAGTCTGAGTAACTCTGTGCCAGTGAATGCAACTCATCTGCAATCTCTGCATCTCAACAAGGGATTCAACTAAACTGGTGGCCAACAGCTTAAATTCTAGTTATATTCCTATGTAACATAAAGGTTGCTGCGTGCATATGTCATTTTGCAGTTACTGTGCAGGAACTATTTACTATAGTCACATTTGTGGAGGAATTTCTAAATAAAATTTTCTATTTTATTTGTTGTAAACAGATTTACAATCTATCACAGTTAATTGCCATATTATCACAAACAGATTGCATCTAATTCCCAACCTGAGCCCATTGAAGCACAAACTGAAAGCAGACTGACTTTGTCTTATTAGTGTTTTATTCCCATCTTGGCACATTAAAGTGGCTTTGAAGACAACAATTGGCTGCGGTTGGTCACAGACCTGCTCCCCATTTTTATTTATTTATTTATTAATTGTGTCAAAAGCAACAAGATCGCAAGTTCAAAGTGATTGCACGTAATTTTGTTTACACTGCACACCCTTAAACTAATACTTTGTTGAAGCACCTTTTGATTTTTATCACAGCATTTGGTCTTCGTGGGTACACACCTGCCATCAATTAAATTACTGATTAACTCCAAATAAAGTTCAGTGGTTCTTGTGGGATTTTCCTGACATTTACACCATTGCCTGCTACAGCAAAAGCCATGGTTTGCACAGGGCTTACAAAGCCTCGAAGTAATATCAGTATTGGAAGGTATCAGACAAGAGAAGAGAATTTACACAGCATTGGCTATAATGCAGTGAAGGCAGTAATCAAAAAGTGGAGAAAATATAGGACAGCAGTGACATTGTAAATGAGTGGCTGTTCACAAAATACATAGTATCCCACAGTATCCCAAAAGCATGTGTGAAAATGTGTTATAGTCTGATGAGACCCAGGTTGAAATTTTTGGGCACAATTCCTGAAAGTCTATTTGGAACAAAAACAACACTTTGCATCACCAAACAAAACCTGTACCCATTGTAAAGCATGACGGTGGCAGCATCATGCTTTGGGCTTCTTTTCTTCAGCTGGAACTCAGGCTTCAGTCAAAGTGTTGGGAATTATGAACAGTTCCATGGAGCGCTTTTGCAAGGAAGAGTGGGCAAATGCTGCCAAGTCAAGATGTGCAGTGCTGATAGAATCCTACACAGGAAGACTGAAAGCTGTGATTAAATCAAAAGGTGCGGCAACAAAGTAACAATTTAAAGAAAGAAATCTGGACATAAACATATGGAAAGTAAACAGAACAAATGCCAGTCAAAATAGCATCAGGGAATATGTGCTAGGATATCAGAGAATGAAGCAATTTTCAATATTTTCACAGATATGTTGGGAAATTGCATACAGTAAAGGAAGGCTGCAGAGAGGAGTGAATGCTGAGAGAGAGGGATGAGGGAGGTGCTAAGTAAAGAGGGGAGAGAGACAGATTTGAAAGACTGGAGAGCACCAACTTTGTGCAGGATGTGAGGGATTCCTGTGGATGTGTTTGGAGTAGAGGGTTTCTCTTGGGCAAGGAAATCATTAATGCACAACTTAGCTCATTTTTGTATGGCTAGAAAAAAAGACAAGAGTGAACCGTTAAAGATGCAGGAGTATGTGTTTGTGAGGGGGAACTGCATGTTAGCAGGTGTAGCACACAAACACTGACACAAGCTCACTGCGGGTAAATATGATCCCCAAAGAAGAAGTCACTCCCTGGATCTCACATCCCCTGATCACGTATATAACACACACTAAACTGAGATTTAGAATGCTTTATGTCTTTATTGACATATTTCACTGGTCTCCAGCACTATTAGTAGTTTAGAAAGCAAGCTTAAACAGCTAATTCACAAATACTGTACTATATAATAATATATTAAACAAATATTCACTGGCACACCTGTTCAGCTGCTCTTTACCACAAATATGTAATCAGCCAATCGCATGGCAACAACTCATTGGATTTAGGCCTCATTCTCAGAGGAGTGGAGAAGCAGCAGACTGCTTTGAGCTGATAGGAAGGCAACAGCAACTCAAATAATCACTTTTTACAACCAAAATATACATACATAAGTCCATCTCTGAATACACAATATGTCCAGCCCTGAAGAAGATGGGCTACAGCATCAGAAGACCACAGTGTCACTTCCATCAGCTGAGGAAGAACAGGACACTGAAGCTACTATTCACACTGACTCACCACCATTGGACAACAGAAGATTGGTCTTATGAGTCTTAATTTCAACTGATTTTCAACTGCGATTTTCTTGGCACACTTTGGGCTCTTTGTATCAACTGAGCATTGTTTAAACACTACAGCCTTCCTGAGTATTGTTGCTGATCATGTCCATCTGTTTATAACCACAGCATACCCATCATCTGATGGCAGCTTCCAGCAGGATAACGTGCCATGTTACAAAGCCTAAATCATCTCATCTTTTTTTTGATGAATGTTTTCATCTTGTTGAATCTGTGCCAATGAAGTGGTCATTTTATATGTATGTGATTGAATATGGAGTTGGCCAAAGATAGGAAAAAATGACCAGAATAAAAATACAGTCACTTGTTAAGACATAATATTAAAAAGCCATAGAGTCACAGTGGGATAAAGCAAACAGCAAGGATGGAGAGAATAAGAGTAAAGCAGGTTGCATAAATATTCACATCACCAAGAAAGCAGCGGTACCAAGGGAGAGGTTGGAAGAGGTAATTCACAAAATCCACAATCATAAATATTTTTGATTAAAAAGACAGCAAATACATCCATAAAGTCAACAGTATGATGATCTAACAGCATGTAAGTCTGAAAATAAATAAATGAAGTCACAGTTGCAACATGAATAGGAAGCAAAAAAGAGACGGGATTAAATAAGAGGAGAGCCAATATTCATAAAGGCAGAAAGTAGATACAAGCTTTGGTTATTAAAACAGCTTCTTTGTTTCCACTTTGACCAGTGTGAGGAAGAAGTGGGAGGGGTATGAAGACTCAACAATGAGGACAGAGAGGGACAGGAGAGCTATTAAGATCAGGGATGCTACAAATCATTGCATCTCCTACCTTTATCTGCCAACTTTCACATGGCCTGAGATGAGTGCCCTCTAGCCACAGGGATGCACCTGCCACAGCTGGCTGAGGTCCACCTCACGTTCCTGCCCATAACATCCACTGGAGTGCCTCCTCTCAGGAGAGGCCTGCACTCCTGGTGGGTACAATACTCATACAGATGATGTGTGCTGTTCCTTCCATGTAGAGTAATGAATGTGGTTCTATCAATGGTACATTACGTTTCGTCTAACCCTCATTTGACAGTCAAAACAAACTGCTGTGCAATCAAGCATAGCTAAAATGTTTATTTAGAATTATAGTAAACATCACAAAGCTTAAAACAATGAAAGCAAGGTAATACAAAGGATACCTGGAACATTCTGTCTGCATTAGTGACATATGTAAGTAATCTGGTTGATTAGCTCAGTTCTCAGGTTGGTGGGAAAGGTGCCTAAAAAGCATGTTTTTTTTCTTTTAAAGATCTCTTTGAGCTAATTTCAACAACGTTTTCATCTAAACCATCAACACTACCACCAAATTGAATTATCCCGATCGTTTTTGTTGTATAGTTTCTCAATGATCACATTTTCTCTCTCTGCTCTATTCTCACCCTGTATCGTTTTAAAATTTATTATGTTAAAGTACAAATTAGCCCAGTGGCTGTGGTCTCTTTCAGCAGGATAATGTGCTCCGCCACAAAGCAAAAATGGCTCAGGAATGGTTTGTATCTGTATCTGTTGCTGATATCTTGGTGCAGATACCACAGCACACCTTCAGGGGTCCATGCCTCAGTGGGTCACGGGTCACACAATATTTGGCAAGTGGTCATTATGTTATGCTTGATTGGTTGTATATGTATCGCTCATATTATTTTCAGGAAACACTTCAGACATTTCATTTCATACGCAGATGATACATGGCTATATTTATCAACCTGGCTGAGCAATTTTTTCCCTCTAAAATCAGAAAAAATGAAGTTACTGCATTTCTCTGTAGCATATAGGATATAAATAGAAAACTGAAAGTAATTTATTCCATATTAGCTTCTCTTTATGGGTTCCATTTAAAATCAAATTGAATTTGAATGTTTTTTATAATAATGCTCAAACATTCCTACAAGACATAGACCCTGTTATCCAAACAGAGCACTTTGCTATGAATAGGAGGTAGAGCCTTCAGCTATTAGGCCCTAATCCTGGGAAACCAGCTCCCAGTTTGGATAACTGACACCTTGCTTTTAGGATCAGTCATGAAACTCCCTTTTTGAATGAGCCAAACCCTATTTTCTATTCTATTCTATTCTATTCTATCCCCTCACTGCCATCACCTTTATCCTTCACCTTTCTACATAAAGTTCTCTGCAATGATTTGTTATAGTTTTGCAGTAAGAAAAAAATCAAAATGCATTCTCAGATATAAAGTAAAAAACATTTAACTTCGTTTTATAAGATGTATGCAGATGGGAAGCACAAACACATAAAATGATGCATCCGTGTGTCTGTTCCCAAAACCTTGAAAATGGTCCACTGTGTGCATTCCAGCTATTTACCAAACATGAA
>VOQJ01006384.1:37309-48077 GCA_015052665.1 Apistogramma diplotaenia
AGACGAAGGAAGGAGAGCGAAAGGCAAGTTAGAAAAACAAAAATGGAAAAGAAAAAGGGGTTTTTCAAACCCAGTCCCCCCCCCCCCCCCACACACACACACACACGTGCGCGTGGACATACACACACACGCACGCACACACACACACTGTAAACAAATGGTCAGGTATTGGAATCATGCTTTTATAAAACACAAAGAAATTAACTGCTAGTCTTTTTCATTGCTTAAGTACTTGATAAAAGATTGTATCAGATCAGAGAACAAGAAATGGCATTATTTGTCCCTCTCTGAAGACTACATTTCCCAACAGCATTTTACAGTATTATTATGACCCCAGTGATGGACGGAGATTACTTAAACAGAAAATCTGATCTTTGTGGTAAAAACCTGAATGGGTGGTATTAATTATTAAAATAATACTCCATAAGCAAAGATGTTAAAATGCAGTTGGGAGACAAGGTCCAGGGCTGCTTTTGATATAGAAACTCATGCATGTATGTCAAGCATTCCAGATATAAGTATAAACATATAGACAGTATTATTAATATATGCCCACTAAGCTAAATAAAAGCTGAGGAATGAGTAAAAGAAAAACAAAATCACAATTTTCCACCTTAATAAAGGTTTGAAAATGGAGTGCCAAAGCTATGTTACACAGGAAATCTTGCAGTTGTAGTTAAGTTATAAATGTTTTAGTAAATAAATTTATCAAATTTTAATCATCCTTCAGTGACACCAAAATTGTGCTATACGAAATCCAATTATTCTGGTTCCTCGTTTCAAATCCATGACTTATGTACTTTAAAAGGCCCTAATTAATTACTAATTCTTTTTTCTAATTGCACATGCTAAATTAAACACAAACTCTTTGTTCACACTGCAAGCAACGCAATTTGGAAATTACTCAAAATGCAGAATAAGACAGATTCAAAAAGCAGATCAGATGCTCCTTGTTTTTATCCACAAATGTTATGTACTGTATCATGCACGGTATTGTTCTATTCTGGTTTACACATTGATCATCCGGAACGTTTAACCCACTGACAGCAGAAATGAATAAAACAACACTCATTATACTTATTGCATACCATGTACACCTCTTCATGGCAGTGGTATTCCTTGATGAAAGCGACGTTTGTCTTTGCAGGAGGCCCCACTTTGAAACATACAGGATCTGCTGCTAACATCTACTGTAGATGCCTGATATCACAGGACATCTCGAGAACATATCAGAGCTGTTTTGGTGGTTTGAGGGATCTTGGCAATATAAGCCAGGTGGTTTTAATGCTGTGGCTGATTGATGTATAGTAATAAAGCTCTCAGTGCTAAGAAAAAGCTAATTGCATATTTTATGCTGCATTGCGCTAAGTTAAAGCCATGATTTGATTACATTTAAGCATGACAAAATTTCTTTAAATGCATTTATCCAAAGCTCTCAATTAAATCATTAATTAAATTGTGCTACAGCACATGAAATGAAGCTCTTAAATTTCAAGAAGGGGCCAACACCTTATCCAAGCTGCAACAGTGTGAACAACAAATATGTGTTGTCATTTTTAAAGCTTACTTTGCACGTCAGTTTAATGACACTGGCTCCAGAAATAACTTCCAGGCTGAATTTAAGATGACACATTTGTGTATGCATGTGTGTATTCCAGGGCAGGTAGGGATTGATAGTGGAGAGACGCGTATGTATGCATGTGTGTCCATGTGTCCATGCATGAGCTGTAATCAAGCCTGCTCGGTGGCAGTGGTGGCAGCAGCATTTCCTGCGAACTCTGGGTTGATAAAGGAGAATCCCTGGAACTCGTCTTGGTCCAGATTCTGAATCACTTCCTCATCGGGAGGGGTCAGCACCGGCGGGTGGCGTGTGAAAAAACGGTCAAAGTTTTCGGCATCCCGTCCACACTGTTAAGGGGGGCGGGGAGGGATGGAGTACAAGGTAAGGGTGGATTGGGAAGGGGAAGAGTGGGAATGGACAGGAGTGGATGGATCAGGTCGGGTGGGGGTAGAAGAGAGGAAAGCAAAAGAAGGGGGAATGGTAGGTTGAACCAGGGTGTGACATGACATCACTTGAACAAGGTTTCAAATATCAGAACAAGTGGCAGTACTCGGAGTGTGCTTGATTTAACTCTCCATCAACTGTGCCATTTTTAAGTGAAAAAAATCACTCCTTGGAGAAGATGAATGAAGCACGCCTCATGTATGCCTTTCTTTTTCAAATATTTGAAGCATTTTCAACTCAAATTTCAAACAAGGTTACTGAAGTCTCAAACATCCTGTGGCAGTGCACTACATTGAATTGGTGACCATGCAAAAGTTAAAGCATGTGATTGTGGACTTTATTTTTTTGGTGAAGAGCATTTCCACTAAAAAGATCCCATAAATAAAAAAACACAAATAATACTGTATATATTACTTGGTGTTTAATTTAGATATAATTGTTGCAAAACTTGGATTTAAATGGGCTTTCTAAAGAGGCTTCCTAGAAAAGGCTTAAAGCCATGAGATAATTATTGGTGTAACTGTGGGTTAATTATATGCTGCAGCTGTGGAGATCTGCTGAGATTTGATAAACCAAATCGGAGAATCAGCACTGGGAAAAAAATGGGGAAATCTTTTTGGATATTTGCTCAGGAAATGCACAGTTTGCCAAAAATAATTTATGAACCTTCAGGAAATCCTGTATAGCAAACTTATCACCTGAAACGGTCGACATGTGGATAATCACAGTCCAATCTGAATCTTGGTTACAGTAAGCACTTAGAAAGACTGTTAGAATGACATTATCTCAATTATAACGTGTGCAATTTACATTAGGTAGAAGTCATTGTTGATTTCAGTCTACTTCATTTCCTGTGTCTGACCACTGGGAAGCCAAATAGAGCTTATATACCCTTGAGATGTGCACCCATCTAAGTACATAAAACAAGTTATTAACTTGAAAACTGTATTTTCCCGGCAGTATCTCTCACAGGGACTGTGGGCTGAACTGCTAGCCCCCCCCCCCCACCCCCTATGCATCCACCCACCTCCATCTCCATCACTGCACTGAGCTTTTAATTAACACAACAAGGATTCAGTGTCCTCTGAAAACATCACCCAGAGGAAAACTACAAACTCATTAAATCTCTGCAACTCAGAAGAACCAAATGAAATTAAGCCAGACTGTTTATAGTTTGGGGAAATAATGTGAAATGAGAAATACACCAGGGTCGATAGTATTTGCAGCTAATTACTCACATTTGTTTAACCTGTTTGGTGAGCCAGATGGGAAGAATCAGCCAAGAAGGGGAATGAGTGCCACAAAGTTTAGAAGTTTCTAGAAATCAAAGGGCAGCAACCCAAAGGCACCATGGATGTAACAGGTTTGTTTTTGACTGAATTGCCCCTTTAGAAGAGAAAAACTTGAGAAAAGTATTGATTACTGTAATATTTGGATTTTACATAATACTGTGTTATACTGTGAGATTTTGTAGTGCACTCCAGGTTTCATTTGAGACTTCACACAGAGCATGCAAATCAACATATACAAAAAAACAAAAACTGAACACAGAGGACAAATAAAATGTGTAGATCAAAGGACAAATGGGTTAATGCATGGACTAGTGGAAAGATGGATGCATGGATGATATCTTTAGGAGGATGATGGAGAAAAAGACTGACACTGGATTGCTGAGAGGACAGACGAGTGGAAACACTGCACAGTGATAACTTTAAATGAGAAATGATATTTGGAACATTTTTTAGATGATGGGTGAAGGAATGAACCAGCGAGTCAGTCCGTCTGTTAGATGATCAGTCAGTCATTCGCTCATTTGTCAACTCTCGAACTAATTAATCAAAGCACCAGCAGCATATAAAACCACAAACTGGCAAAAATTAACAAAAATATCTTCTGGTCAAAGCAAATAGCAAAAAATATTTCTCACATCTCTCACACCCACATGAAAAACACCATCATTTCTCACGTGGGAAAGAAAGTTAACAAAAGTGTAAATTGTTTACCCGTCTGATAAAAACTTATTTTTTCATCCTTGTGGCCCAATTTCACTTTGTTGCATTTTTAAAATGCAAAATTATTACAAGAATTTGTTTTCATATAAATAAAACAAAATAGAAACAAAATATTTTAAAAAATGCAAAAGGGGTTAGAAATCCATATATAAAGGTATTTAAATCTCATGTGTATTTAAAACATACAGTACTGTGCAAAGGTTTTGAGTCACCTCTCACTTCTTCATGGACATAGACTTTCTTGTAATTTTTAAATGCAAACATGCAGACATGTATGTAACAGACAACTTGGCAAAGAAAAAATCAGTTTTAAATTGTACTTTTAAGCACTTTGTTCCCATTTCTTTAGATGAATCTATGGAAAACAGCAAAGATGATGCAGTCTGTCAGAAGTAAAATAGTATTTATTTTTTAGGCAATTGTCTGTCTTTTAAAAAAAAAAATCAGAGAAACTGGACTAGTGAAGGACACTAGTGCATGTCCTTAGGAAAAGGAAAAAACAAAGAACTGACAGCCAAGAGATATATCTGGACCTTCAGCTGACCCATCTACTTTTCACTGGAGCCTCATCTGAAATGTTTTCACTGTGAAGAAGCCATTCTTAAGGAAGGAAACAGGGAGAAAAGGCTGAGGTATGTCACATTACACAAGAACTCGACTGAAAATCTGTGGCAACAGGTCTGATGGAGCGATGAACCTGAATTTGAAATGTTTGGTTCAAATCTTCATGACAGTGATCCCAAACACATGCCAATGCAGTAAAAGCATACCTGGATAGAAAAAACACACAATGGAGCAGTCATAGATCGGCCTCCCCAGAGCCCGAACCTTAACATTGTTGAAGCAGTGTTGGATCATGTTGACAGAGAACAGATCAAAAGGCAGAAACATCCAAAGAAGAGCTCTGAATGTCCTACAAGAAGCCTGGAGAACTGTTCCTGACGACTGCTTAAAGAAATGAGAAGAAAGCTGCCTCAAAGAGTTCAGGCTGGGCTGAAGAATAAAGGTGGTCACACCAAATATTGACGTTCAAGCTCTTGAGAATTGAACAAACTTTGTCTTTGCTGTATTTCCATATATGTTTGCACGTTTCAATAAATCACTGCACTTATTGTCCATTTTCCAAGCAAAATATAAAGAAATGAGGGGTGACTCAAGACTTTTGCACAGTACTGTATACAACACTTAAATCTCATGATAAAAATCTTTTTAAAGATATAAACAATAAAAAAATTTATATTTTTTGTTGGGATGGAACTCTGAAGAAAAGTGCTCTCTATGATGAGTACGGTGAGAAATAAAAGGAGACCCTCCTTAAAATAACACAACAGCAAAAACTAACCTACTTTACTGAAAGTCTGGCAACATAGCGCCATAAAAGATCAAAGAACCACCTTCAGATGCGAAAGTAAACTAAACTTTCATGTGGCATAAACACAATAGTTCATCAAAAAAAAATTTCCAAACCTATTTATTATCACCACTAAATGACAGGAAGAGAGAAAATAGCAAGTGACAGGGCAGAGGGGGAGAAGGATACAAGATGTTGGAGAGACGAGATCAAACAGAAAAAAGAGAGATGAAGAGAAAGCAAGAAAAAGTAGAGTGGAGAAGAGATCAGACAACAGACTGCATGACTCTGCAGAAACACTTCGAAGCGTTAAAACAGCCAGGTCTTAATGGTGACCTCTACCACACGAGAGTGTATACATGTACTGAATAAAGAGACACATCCCAGGATTACTGATTCAACATGCACGCGCACACGCACGCACACTGCAGGCTGCAGGAAAAGCTCAACACCGAAAAACTCTTTAGCAGCAGCGTGGCCTCAGGCTGCGTGGATGTGTGTGTGTGTGTGTCTGGGTTTGTGTGTGAGTGAGTATTAGATGACATCATTCTGACTCTGTTCATGATCAAACTTGTTTTGTCGTAGATATAAAAAAAAAAAAGTCAGACAACGAACAACACAAACACACTTGCTCAGCGTGTACAGACTTATTCCCTGAAGGTTTAGCGTAAACTCAGTCTAACCTCACAGAAGCCCTTTTATCTCAAACAGCAGCACCAAACTGCAGCTACCAGTTTAATGCACATGCATTCAAAATTGTGACCATCATCACCGATATCCAGTATCTTCTAATCTAACCCGTGTTTATAGCTGCACCTGGTTTATCATTTTCTCCATCAGCATCCCTGGCATTATTATCATCGCCGACGCTGCTCATGTCACCACACACCCTTCAGCATCACTGTCAACATCATATCCATCATTTCAAGACTTACCTGCGTGCACTGCCCCAAATTAAAGGAGGAGGAAGAGACAGAAACATCACATTGATAGTGAAAAGATGAGTAAAGTCAGAGAGAGAGAGTTGTTGAAAGGAAATAGAGGAAGTTAGAGCAAAAGTAGGGAAGAAAGGGCCTTTATTACATGTTTAACCTCTACTGAATTAAATCCCACATCTCCACTCTGCTCTAAGAGAATTTTGTACTCTTATTATTATATTGTGTGACTTGTAATTTGTACATGCTTATCTGCAGTCATGTCGGGTTCAGCACGGACAGACTTACAGCTCTCGGTTTGAAGGGTGGTTGCACCTCCTTGTTCTCCAGTTTCTCCCAGTCCATGTAGCGGAAGAAGCTGTGCTCTCTGATGTCTCTCTCCCCCTCTGGACCACAGCCCAGGCGTTTCGCTGGATGCTTCGTCATCAGCTGTGCAGACAAGGAGAAGAGAAAAGATTACTGTGTGTCACTCCTTTTCCTCATTCATTCTACCCTTTTTCTGCCTTGTGCATTTAAAAAAAATTTTTTTAATTACAAAAACCCCCAATTTTACTGTTATTATTTATTTTCCTGTTTCTGATTTGAAAGCAGATGTTTATCCATTTTTCTACCTTCCTAGCAGTCTGTATAGTATTGTGTATAATATGCTCACCCTCATAGTTTTAGAGTAAAGCACAGTAGCAAGCAATTTGATTATTTTTCAAGTGCTGGATAAAATGCAATGTTGCCCTGATGATGGCCATAGAGGAAATAAAGGCCTCATTCACACAGGCCTAGAAACCAGTTGGCGATTGGTTACCAAAGGGCAGCCCATGGGGCTGAAAAGAGGAACCCAGTGCTACGTGCCAAAAGCACTGTCGGCCACAAGTGTTACCTCTCAGCCTCCTGGCAGTAGAATCTTTAGGTGGCACGAATCCTCTGGAAGTTCAAGTACTTGACCACATCATTGCAGGTCCCAGTAGATCTCGACTTTGAGGTCAGAATTTGCAGAGATTCAAACTCAGAAGTTTGTGGCTGCTTTGAGTGACAGGCAGGTGCCAACTCTGATTGGCATTTTTAATGTGTTGTACAAAGCATCCAAAGATGTCTGTGCTCCACTTTTGATGAGTTGATGAAGTGTTTATATTACTTACTGAGAGTAGGTATCCGTCTCTGTGTGTGAGGGACCAATACAGTCAACTGATGCAACTTGCTGACCAAACTTTCAAGGGTAACCTGATAGTGCTCCATTGTCTCATCCACATACTGTATAGTCACTTTGGGCTCAGTTAAACCAAAATGCCACAATGCTAAACTCCAGGCTTCAGATATCAATAAATACTGCTTTTTGGCTGTAGTCATCTTTTATATAGGTGTTGTAAATCACCAATATAAATGCAAATTAGACTAAGAGTGTCTGTACAAAATTTCACTACAATCCACTGAAGATCTGTTGGTCCAGAATTACAGAGTGATCAGATGGCTAACACTACAAGCCCTGGAGCAACGCTTCTGGTGTTGCCAAAAAGTTTAATGAGCTACTTAGTCATGTCTTTGTTGCCAAGGGAAAAAACGTTGTTTTAAGTGTTAACCGTTTACAAATGAGCTGCGCCACTAAATTTTTCAGGACAATAATGATTTTACGACTTTTCATTTTGCTGTCTACATAAAGTTACATAAAGTAAACAGCAGTCATATTACTAATCTGCAAGACAAGCCTGAATCTGATTTGTGCACAACAGTGTGCTGCTGGAATGCCCAAAATTTCCCCTCTGGAATCATTAAAGTTTCATCTAATTTATTCCTGTCTCCTGCCCTGTGTTTCAAACCATGACTCTTTCACTCATTGCTGTTTATGAACAAACTCATTACAGTTATTAGAGTTTCTTAATCCTTCATTTTAACCATCCTTCCATTTTACTATCTGTCATCTTGCATGCTTCTCCCTGGGGAGCAAATATAAGCCACCAAGTAACAGCCTGCAGACAAATGAATAACTGTTGTCTTTCTTTCCTCTTTTGCCACAGCAGTTGTCCACAGGCATAATTAAAGACCGTTTATAATGTCTGTCCACACAAAACCGCCAAGGGGCGTGATGCTAGAATGAATGTGCGTGTGTAGGTGGGGTGTGCCTCCCTCAGGAGTAGCAGTCATAACTCATTACATTACAGCCTGAATAACATTTTCCAGGGGTCAGTCAATCTTGCACTGCGTGCACATGTGTGTGAATCTTCATGAAACACATGGGCTGCTCAGAGTGCATGGGAACACACACAAATTCCCTTATTTTTCCCCATGCACACATGCCTAAAGTAACCAGCAGCAGAACATATACACATGCACTCTTGACCCCTACAGTGAGGTGATCCAGCGGATATAATGTTGGGGGATCATGCACGTGTTTGAAAGTGACTGGAATCAGATGCTATGGCCTTCCCAGCCACCAGATTTCAACACAATTAAACACCTATAGCAGATTGTGGTGGGACATTTGGAGAGTCATATTTCTCAGTAACTTGGACACCAGTGATTTGTATTCTCGAACTTAAAAAGTTGAAATGGGCACAGAGCAATGGTTTAAGGCACACTTAAAAACACACCTGTCGTACAGTAGATTAAAATTCCTCTGGCAGGTTTATTTTAAGAGTCAAGCAGCAAAACTTGCTGCTTTTTGAACAGAGGGTGCAATCACAGCAGCTACTTTTCTTCAAAGAAAAATCGTAGTAAATGTGTGCCGTTTCTCATTGCGAGTGTTCAGGAGTAAGACAGAGCACCACATTTAGTCAACCACAAAGCAGCCAAACTGAAACGGCCCATGATTGCAGAGAATAATGGCATATGTGAAAATGGCAGGGTTTTCTTCATCTCTCTGTACTAATGGGCTGCAACTGCCATCTGACAAACTTTGGTCTGACTTGCTGTCAGTGTATCCTGTAACATCTTTTTCTTGGATTTGATTAAATACCTGAAACTCTCAGTCTGTAATTTGAAGGTTGCACTCTGTGTTACACAAAATCCAGTTCTAACTTGGTAAGTTGCCAACATTTTAAGTTCATTCAAACACCTTAGAGTATACGGTGGCTGGCTACCCTGTCGGAGCTGTCTTTAAGTAAAACTCAAGGGCAGTGTTACTGTAGTTTAGACAGGACACAAAGTAAATATCAGCCACCATCAAGGCAGATGAGCTGATCACTGCTGCCACATATCAGCTGATGCAAGTTGCTTTGCACCCCATCTCCATCCCAGCTCCCCATTTTAATGCTGTAGTTTTCGTGCTGTAACAGACATGACATTGACTTAATCACCGATGTCTGCTCTTTTCTGTATGGGTGCCTTGGTGCTGCTCTCTCTGCCTTTCCATGTATGTACATAAAGTCATACTGTTTAATCACTGCAGATGGAAATATTTTTCTTTAATTAAGCTTGTATTCTAAAGGATATTGTAGCTAATAATCTTCATTTAAATGTAAGCTTCATACTGTGATCATACTCATGGTCTCTGAGATTTCATTCATGAAACTTCCTGTCCTCAGTGCAAAAGAAACACCAAAGTTTGCTTTTGTGAGAACATATCTGAGCAATTACTCTTTGTTGTAGAATCAAATGAAGTTGAACAAATCATGTACCTAACACTGCAGCGCTACAAAACACACTGTAGCAGCAGCTTGCGTGTGTGTGTGTGTTTGTGTGGATCGCCCATTGCTGGCTATAAAATATGGATGCTTGATAGGGTGGAAGCAGGGGAGTGGAAATGATCCCTCCCTCTCCACACATGTCCTGACCCATTCCCCCCCCTCTCACACACACAGATTTTAAGCATTCAATGAGAATACAGGAGTCTACTAATATACTGCATGCTGGCTAGAATTAAAGTATTTGTTTCTTGTCTAAGATTACTAAGATACTGTGAAATTGTGCAGCAACCTCAGCAGAGGTGGAGTACTGAAAACCTTTAATACTTGGAAATGCACTAATAATCTGATAATGAATCAGAGGTGTGCAGTGTTGCTTTTGTTTGGCCAGCATGAGTTATTTTCAATTTAAGTCTAACATTCAGCTCTCTGTATGCAAGCAGAGAGGCCTGTATCTCTAAACAGATTAGAGAAGTGTCAGATACACTGTATGCTGCTGCAAACACTGACAAGTATGCTCGCTTTTACTGTAATCTGACTACTTCTCATACTGCAGCGCTCCATGCAGATTGCTGATTTTTGCCAAGAAAGCGTCATCTTCCACTACAAACTTTTACTTAAAGTGTAGTAATTTTTCATACAACAGGCTATTTAAGGTAAAGCCTGTCCAGCATGTTGACAGAATGCATCAACGTCATAGCAAAGTACTGAAAAATTAACCTTATGAATAGAATAATGGAATTATCTTGTAGCATTGTCTTCACATGCACACTGACTCTCTCTCTCTCTCTCTCTCACACACACACACACACACACACACACACACACACACACACACACACACACACACACAC
>VOQJ01006385.1:3160-17800 GCA_015052665.1 Apistogramma diplotaenia
GTGTGTGTTCGCTCACCTGCATCCCAACATCTGTGTGGAGAGGGCACATTTGAATAATGCAGCCCCTGCTCTACTATCATTTGCACTGAAGCAGCATCTCAAATGGAGCTCAAATTAGCCGTGACTCCACCGGCTAGGATGCTAGCTCTTAATTGCTTCACTGAAGGAAGACATGATAATGAAAGGAAAGAAGAGGGAGAAAGAAAGAGAGCTCTGCTTTCATGCCACCCAGTACTTAATTTGCTTGTGTCTGCGTGTACATTTTTGTGATATGCATGCTAGCGTGTTGAGTCCTGCCACATGGAAACGAAGCCCCGCTTCACTATATTCCTCCTATTAACTCCAGCTGGAGATCATCACATCACATCCTTCAGCCATGACGGAGCCTAACGAGTCATCTCATTATCACCTTACGGTTCCATCCAATTACTGCTTCTAGAAAGGGACTCAGGTGTCATATCTGATGTGTTAAAACACATTAATCCCTTGGTAAAAGCAACTCGACAGCTACCAAAGAGGTGCAAAGTTAAATGCACGGTGCTCTACTGTGACCTCAGCTGCTTGGGAAAAAAAATCGCTGATGAGTCAGTACTCTAGATATATGATGCGATCTCACCTTGACCGCATAAATCTACACGTCTAACCTCAGGGTTCAGTTTTGTTGGAGCCATGTGCTAAAGGCTAACGTTTTTACAAACTGGGAGATGTTACTTTTCAAATGAAGTCGGAGGCATTTTGGCAGTTTCCGGTCAAGGTCAGGTGTTCTTCACAGGCAAAAAAACTATTTAAAAATGTGTGCATGTTAGCAAAACCCATATGTGTATGACGATAGGTCCAAAACTTTTATTGTCACAAGTTAAAATGACCATCGTTAATGCAGTAGGTCTGAAATTCTTAACCATTTGTCTTGATCCTGGGCTCATGGCCCAGCGCGTTATGTTTTGTATTAGTTCTGTTTTTGTCTTATGATTCCTCAGTGTTCTCATGGTTTAGTTTCTTGGCTTATTATCTTGGTTTAGTTATTTAGTGGTGCTTTGCTCATTGTTTACTTTATCAGTTCTGTGTATTTCTGCGTTCTCCCCCTGTGTCCTGGTGCTCCTGTGTTGTGTTTCTGTGGATCTGTTTCACCCTTGTGTCAAGCGTCAGTGTTTGTGTCAGGTGTCTGTGGCTCCCCTGTTGTCTCCCTGATGTTGCTCCTCCCTGATCTGTATTAGGCCTTGTTGTCATGTCTCTGGCCCCTGGTGTTTTTGTATTATGTTCATTACCTGTCAGGTGTCTGTCAGTTTGTGGCCTTGTGTATTTTTTGTGTTAAGTCTGTGTTTTGGTTTGACTTATGTTCCCCCTGTTATTTCATAATTCCTGTGTCTGTTAATTCTTATGTCTTAGCCCTTGTCTCACATCTTATGTACAGGTATAATTAAGCGTCCTATGTTTCCCTGTGTATTTTAGATTTCTATCTTATAAATTCCTTCTGTAGTTTCCCTGTGTTAAGTCTGTCAGGTTACGTTACTTCCTTTATTTCCCTGGGTGTTTAGGTCTCTGGTTTGGTCATGTTTAGGTTCCCTCTGTATTTCATTCTCCTTGTGTTAAGTTTACGTATATTAGGTTAGGTCACTTCCTGTTTTACGCTGACAGTCCGTTGTCCTGTGAATGTTTAGTTTTGCTTCCCTTTTGCCTTCTCTCTGTAATTATGTTCACCTGTTACCTGTTCACTCGTCATGTCTCTGTGTATTTAGTGCCTGTGTTTTGCCTTAGTCTTTGTTGCGTCCTCGTCGTTGTGTGATGCTTCATGCTTTGCCATGTTATGTCTGTTGTGTCAATGCTATGCCAAGCAATGTTATCTACTGTATGTTCCAAGTTGTAGTATAGCAAGCTGCTGCCATCTGCCCAGCTCTGCCTTTTTATTATTTAATAAATTTAAGTTAAGTCAGTTCCTTGTTTGAGTCCTGCATTGGGGTCCTGCCTTGCCAGCCGCAGCAGCAACCGTGACACCTTTAAGTGTATGTTGTTGTACAATCGAAACTGTCGTCTTCACAAGTTAAAAAAAAGTCTCTGCAATCAAACCAAAAAAAATCACAATTTCCTACCACTGACTGTAAATAAAAAATGGCCTCAGCTTCTGGGTGTTACAAAGGAAGCTAGTGCAGAAATGCCTTGAATCTGAATCATTCCTAATGACCAACAGGGGGCGACTCTTATAACTTGTCTCTTTTCTTTCTTGAACACTTTCCTGATGTGTTTATTGCCTTAGTTGTTAGTTTCAGGTAGTAAGTTACTTTCCTGATATTAGCAAAAGCTGTTGGTAGTAGGTTGCTAATATTGTATTTGAGTGAACCTTGTGGTCTAGCAAACATTAACTCAGCAAGTTTACTTATTTAAATTGAAGCAACAGCCACACTGAGAACCAGAGAGATGAGTAGAGTAAGAGAAGCTGATGTCTTTTTAAGATAGCATCTAGTGGCTGTCAGTGGTAGTGCATTTCAAGGTACAACAGGGATCCTCAAATCCAGGCCTTGAGGGCCAGTGTCCTGCTGCCTTTGCATGCAACTCTGCTGCAACACACCTGAATCAATTAGCCGAATCACCTCCTCAGTATGCAGTTAAGTTCTCCAGAGTCCTGCTAATGATATAATTGTTTGATTCAGGTGTGTTGAAGCAGAGCCCTACAATATACTTCATTGCCCCAAGTGTGGTGGCGTAGAAATGATTTAAATAGCAGATATACAAGCTATGCATATCAACTCCATTACTACTGTATACCATACCCCCCATTAATGCACAAATGAATAAAGCTTTAGACAAACTCAGCATCTCTGCGCACACTAAAACTAGCATCTGCATCATCAATGACAGGAACAATCACCCCAAACCACCTCTGAACTTTCTATATCTGACTTTTGCTCTGTTGGTATCTAACAGCTGTACAGTCTTTGTACTCTTTGCATTATTCAGGCTTGTGTAACAAGACATCCAGAATGGTCCGCTCTCCATCTATACACCCTACTAAGCAGAAAGTGGGGGGATTGCCAACACCAGGCTGTGCAACTCCCACTCCTTGCCTGTCCTTCCTGAGGACAGGAGGGAAACATTGCCAGCAAAGGCAAATATTAACTAAACAGTAATAAAGCAAAGCAAAAAATGAACCAAGGACTTTGCCATCCCAATCTGTCCTACTCACAAAAATCTGCTCTAAGTGTTAAAGGTGGTGACAGACCATCAGGGGGGGTCAGCTTTATTAATGGCTAAATCAATAGTAATGAGGGAGAGGAGCATGTGGGCCTTATTTAAAGATCCACAGTTACAGTGGAGATATATGATGATATTCCTTCTTCAGGTGACCTTACCCTTCAGCTGCCCCCAAGAGGAGCAATGAGCTTAAAGTTCTAACTGTAACTCTAGGTAATGTCATTTTTGTTGCTAAATTGTCACAATTCTTGCAAATCTAAATTATTTTTTCCTAAAAAGTCTGTTTTGTCTTTGTCTAAAATATAGGATTCAGGAAACTCCAATGACTTAGATCTCTGAGGGTTCAATATTCACCAGGTCATTGGCCACCAATCCAGGGTTTGGGTTTGGTTCATTACCAGCCTTTTAACAGACTTTTAACATGTTGAAACACCCAAATGGAAACTCTTAACAGAAAAACAACCAAAATCTGTGAGACTTAACTTGAAATATTGCTGAAAAATTTGCCTTTTGAACATATAGTACAACTCTAAATGGGTGGCTAATTACCTGGTGGATGCTACGGAGACATATGGGCAGAATGAGTGCAATAACAGCATTGGAAACCATTTGAAACTCATACAAGACATTTTAAATTAGTAAGAGAAGAATTAGTGTCAAATACTTAAAGTGCAAAGGAAGCATCCAGTTTCACAGCTAAGATTAATATTCACCTTCTCTTACTGATGTGGTCTGTTTGTCCTCTTTAGCAGCTGAATATCACCTGTTGTTTTCTGCTGTTTGGTGTCAGGCAGCTCGGACTGGTGGAGCTTTTCCAGCTGCCTGTGATGCTGGCATAGATGAGCGGAGCGGGAGGGAATATGCATCGGGTTTTTGACTTGCCAGGTGAGATAAATTTCATCAGCAACAGACCAGTTTCATTAGGTGGCCCAATAGCCATGTCAGTTAGACAGCAGGACACTGAGCTGCAGGTGTTTTTATCAGTGACGCCTCTGATTTTTCCTGCTATAAAAAACTAAATGTCAGAACTATAAAACTGACTTCAAAGGCACAGAAACGGCAGCTACAGAGTTGAGGTTATAATTATCTTGGGGTTCATCTCTACAAGGTTCACCTTTCACAAAAAACGTTAATACATACAGTAGTAAGTGTTTCTGCAAAAACATGAGAATTGTAGGCTTAAGTCTTTACAAGGTACTCACTGAAGTACCTGGAAACTAAAACCTTGAACTCCGGAGTTTTACTGGAGGAAATTACAAAAAAGAAAACAAAAGAGAAATGTTGTGCCTAAAGGTTTACCTTCAGTTGTCATATTGCCTCATTATGGTGCTCTAATCAGAGTGCATAGTGCATGAACTCACTACTGTAGCTCCAAAGTGGTATAGGACAGGGTGATCGCTCTGCAACACAATATGTAGCTGTATTTAACATAACGTTATAGCTGCTATGTAACCTCTGAGCTTTTGCTGCTCAGGTACAAGAACATTGCTTCTGGAAGCATTTACATAGTAATTGAACACTATACAGATGCCGCTCACAGTGGCCTCAGTTAGTCTAACCTCTGATAACCCTACACTATCCCCAATCCTGTGTGGGTCACCAATGATCTGACAGATATTTACACATTAAATTAATAAGCTTAAAAACTACAGCAGAGTTATTCAATTGGCGGCCCGGGGGCCACATCCGGCTCGCTAACCCCCTTTGACTGGCCCACCCCCGACTGACCCAACGTGAGCTGCAAAAATGCATTTAAATTATATTTGCTGTGAGGGTTTTAACAATTTCCACTCGTTCTCTTGTAATTGATATGTGGTAAAATAAAAATATTATTTCCGTCTTTTGAAGTGATAATAAAATACATTGATTTAATGATTTCAAATCAGAATGTGGACTGGAAGAACACATTAGCACTAGCTTAATCACAACAATAGGAAAGTGCATTAGAATACTAGCAAGTGCTAATAGAAGGGCACTTTACATAGACAGCAGCAATTAGCGCCATTGAAAATATTAATAGTTGCAAATACATTTAGAAAAAATACATACACAACAATAATTCTACAAAACCTCAAAGCAGTATTTCATTTTTACTGAATTCTAGCAATGACTAAAGATTTTAGCCACTTTTCAGTGAATTTACTGTGCTAAAATGCTAACCGAGCATGTGCAATCACTCACTGATGCTGCATGAGGCTACACCGGGAAGCTTAGAGTTTAATTTTTAACTCTTAATTCAATACTTTTAATCTCATTGAAGAATAAGATAAGAAATCAATGTTTACTCATTCTTGTTTGTGTTTTTAACAGCAGGTTACAAAGAGGTTAACCCCACAGCCATTTTTGGCTAATTAACAGAACGAACCTTATTCTATCCTCCTCACATGGGAAACTGAATAGTGTGTGTGTGTGTTGGGGGGTGGGGGGGGGGTGCTCGGAGATTTTACTCTAATGGCATGTCCTTTTAAGATACTCTATTACACCTCCTTTGCCTGCCTCTGAGAATGTGCTTCTGAACCAACCAATTTGGCTTGGTTCAGTGCACACAGTAATAGCTGCATTCTCCATCTATGGCAATGTGCTTTGATTGTGCTGTCAACTCATCGTGATTTCTTTTCATAAAACAAATGGCAATTTAAGGCGCCAGCTCGCTTCTGTGAGACTGTCTTTAAGTTCTTTCTTTTCTTGTCTTATCTCACTTCCTCATCCATTTGCTTCGTGCTCTGTGTGACTTAATGAAACTCATTTTTACAAGCAAACAAAACCAGCGCTTTGCACTCTAGCTGATATTGCTGTCACATCGGCATCTATTCTCGGAGACTTCAGACTCTCTAAATAGGGCCTTCTATGCTTTGACAACACTATGAAGGTGCAGATTTCTCAGAAAGCATTTTATGCAAAATAGTGCTTTGTGAAATTAACCGTATATTGCAAAGACAGAATTTGTCTAAAATGCTCTGTCGACATCATCTTCTCTGCCTGTGCGATCCCTGCTGCCTCTCCTGCTGGTAGCATGCATAAGCCTTTCTGCCCTGTGGCGAAGGCTTTAAAAACATGCTGCTTTTAGATGAAAGCACCTGCTGTCTGTGAGGTCTGGCGTCCATGTTGATGGAATGGATTTGGGTAATGGTCCAGCAATAGTCTGAGAGACAGAGAGTGGGACATTATGGGACAGGACTCAGGACTCCCACAGACAGACTTTTGAATGGGAGGAGGAAGCCATGTCATGTCACTGATGGCTGCTGAGAAACAATCAGTGCTGTAATTCATAAAAATTGCTTTGTTATTGAGACTAAAAAAAAATAGCTTTGGCAGTTCGCTGGTCTGAGGGATTCAGATGTGTGTTAGCACGATGCTGCTCATCAGTCTGGGAATGGTTTAGGACAAAGTTCATGAAGCATAAGCAGTTTGGTACTTAATAAAATACATTTCTAAAAATTAATTTCTTCAGTTATAACTTTCATAAGAATCAATTCTTATGAAATCAATGTGAAATATTATGTACAAACAGAAAACACAGCTACCGATCATTCCCCCCAAGATGAGACCATGCAATTGCAAAAATCTCAAACAGGGCCTCAGTCACTATGTTAAAAGATAAAGTTCGTGACAATACAATCAGAAAAAAACCCACTGTGCAAGTATTCAGTTCAATTCATTTTTATTTCTATAGCACCAATTCACAACAATAGTTGTGTCAAGGTGCTTTACATTGTAAAGCTCCTGCAATGTTACAAAGAAATCCAAACAACCACACTGCCTCCTATGAGCAAGCACTTGGTGACAGTGGGGAGGAAAAACTCCCTTTTAACAGGAAGAAAGCAGAAGTAAGCCAGCAGTCTGAGAGTGAAGTGCTCTGTTAGGATAATATATATATATATTTTGCATTGAAGAAAGATTTTAAATTATATTCTGGATTTAACAGCGAGCCAGTGAAGAGAAGGTAATATGGGAGAAATATGCTCTCTCAAGTATGGCTCGTTTGGAAGGGCTCCAGGAGAAAAAAAACAGCAACATTACAGCACAGTTTAGGTTTGCAAAGTAAATCTGAACAAACTTCACGACTTTTCAACAGACATGACAGCTGTGGAGATGTTTGGCCATATTGCACAGCACCACATTTGGCTAAAACCAACATTAACGCCTCGTGACTTGGGCTTGTTTTGCAACCACAGGACATGTGGGCCCCCCATCCCTGAGTTGGCCATGAACTCTTCTTTATACCAAAGTATAGAGGAGGCCAGACCTCCATCTGACTGACTGACTGAATGCCTGCAAGCCTCAACAAATCAAAGCAAAATTCCTCCACAGAGATGTGAGAGACTGATAAAGAAAACAGTAACTACTACTGCTTAAGGTGGTTCTACAAGGTGGTTCTTCCAAACTATTTCTACACTTTGGCTTTTTTAAAATTAAATACATAATTACACAGTCTGAGGTTATATTGAAATGATTTTAAAGCATGTTATGGACCAGATGATTTTTTATTACGTCCTGGTTATTAAAAACATTAGAACTGAAAGACTTTTTGTACCATTACTGTTGAACTACAAAGTAGGATTTGTAACACTCAGTGTTACAAAGTCAGTTCACTTCTGCAACACAACAAGCTGCAGCCCAAACCCACTCTGGAACTGGTTATAATCAAGATATCATGAGCTAAAGAAACACCTCCAGTCTCATTATACATCTGTATAATAATAATAAAGGCATTCTATTCTATTCTAACAACAAATAAATTATTTCTCTGCAAAATAGTGTCATCATTTATAGAGGTTCCCCTAAACCTGAATGTACAGGCAGCAAAGGGTTCATAGACTGAGCATCAACAAGAAATATGGATTATCCCTTTCCTTTTTCCTCTTGTCCTGAAACTATTTTAAACTATTATATTATTCTATATGTATCAGTCTTAAATCATGTGTTTTCCCAATAAATGGAGACTTGGGCTTTTCATCCTTCCTTCATTAGCATCTGCATAAAGGAAATCTTTACCATGTAATGATCACACAATGGCAGACAAAGATTCACTAAAAGAAAAATCACACTGAGCTTTGCAACTAAAACTGGTACAATGAACTGTGCACTGAAAACACAAAACATAATACAAGAAAAAGTCATTAAATAGAACATCAATACATAATATATATAAATTTAACCAAGCTAGATTTGTAAAGGGAAAAAACCTCAGGATGCACAAGCAGGGTTATGCAAACCAACCTGTGGCTTCCCACTGAGTGGAAACACTAACAACTAAATACATATGTACAAAATAAGAAAAGTAAATATACATAAAAATGGCAGAGGTCAAGTAACCTCCTACATATACCAATATTGTGCTGTACCATCTCCTTATTGACCTATAACTTGCTGTTTTTTTTAAAGACTGGCACTTTACCTGTGCTAATGCCACAGGGGCTGCAGTAAGTATGAAGGAAACGGTCTTACACAGAGAAGAACATCCAATGAAGTCACCTGTAATCATAGTCAGGCTCTAGTGTCTCGGTGAAGGGCTTTTGATTTAGGCTATATGGCACTTCTCCAGTCCTACTGACCACACAAAAGCACTCAAAACACTCAAGCCTTCATGAAACACTTCTTACAGCAAACACACCGCTTCATTTAAGCTCTACTGATAATTCTAATATTACAGGTTTTTCCCTCATTTGTAAAACATGCCAGACTGCTACCAGGAGAGCTGTCTGTGATTGTGATTGGTCAATTACAAAGACAGTGGACAGTAAAGTAGCTGCCTGAGGGAAACTGTTGCTATGCTTCTTACAAAGTAAACCTGCTTTTGTCTTCAGTCCTGCCTGCAGTGCTCTTGGATGTTGGAATGTATCAATAACTCTTTTTGCACTCTGTGTTCAGACTCAGAGACAAAAAAAACCCTTTTCTGTAAAGGTTTCTGCAAATTACATTTGGTGCACCGAGTGGGAGGGCTCAAAGACTGTCAATTAAACAATTAAGCCACTACCTTTTGTCAAAGGATGTGATTCGCTGTCATGATGTAACAGCAGTAAGTAAAAGCTGAAGCTAAGGTTGATGTGTGCGTGCCTTTTGGTGTATGCTACTTTACGTGCACATCCACCTGTGCACGTGCGTGTTTGGGTTCGCCTTCCAGTGCATGCAGCATTAGTTTGGGTCACCAGCTGAGTTTTTGCTTTGTCCAGAAAGCCTGTTTCCCTCCACTGAACTGTGAAGTGCAGCAATTTACTTTCACTGGGGCCCAATGGCTCATGAATGAGTGCGGAGATAGCAGCTGGGCTATGATACATGGGCTTTCCTGCACTCACCTTGTGGTCTCCTATTCTCCTCTGTGTCGTTACAGGAGTTCCCACGTTATCACCACAGGAAATTGAAAATGCTTTGTCACAGCGTCGTTGAGAAGAATGCGGACTAAAGAAGCTATTTTCCAGCCACCAAAATCAAATCTTTTCCATGTGAGCGTGCTCGGCTGCCCTGCATGCTTTCAGCGTCCTTGGGTTTTATGAAGTGTTGCTTCTGGGTTCTTTGCCACCCTTTCTTATTGTGCATGGGGGTTTTTTTTCTGGGACTGAGGCATTTCGTTTTCCATGTGTTTTTGTTCTGCTGCCCTGATTTTAGAGCAAGAGGGCTTTTGGGAGCAAGGCTGCAGAAGCAAAAATCAATAGCTGTGTGAGCAACATCATTTTAGTAGTAACAAGTGCATTCATCAAGGAAAGAGCGGCGCTGCTCTGTGAGTGAATCTCCCAGTATATTTTGCTTCAAAGCTCCAAATGTGCTCTGTTATAAATGTGGCTCGTGAAAACCCAGAAGAGAAGAAGCCGAAGTGTCGGTTGCTACCTTTATGGAGCCCTCAGAAATCACACTTACCTTTGAGATGTGCTTATAACGATCATATGTTCCCTCATTTGGTGAGGACAGAATTTAATGAGTGCTGAATGCTCTCTGGGGATAGAAGTTGCCATAAATGTGGGAGCAGACCTAAATCTATAACATAGACCAAGCTTATTTTGAAAGTAGAGCTTAGTTGCTGAAGCCTGAATACCTGTTACTATTTAGTTACCAATTTTCCTTGGAAGAATGGTTAAAATCCGGGATATTTTGTGCTGCATTAAATTTATATGGGACTGTAAGTGATGATTATTGGTTTGGATCTCTTGAGCTAGCTGTCAGTCTCTCACTTTTCCAACACTAACAAAACAGGAATCCAGAGACATTAGCTACAAGTGTTCAAAGAATAGTGAGTGATGATTGTGTTGACTGCAATATTGGATGTGAGGCATAAACACTGGCCTTCAGTATAGCACCATACCTGTTGAGAGACATTGTTTGTGTGTCTCAACAGAAACCCAGTAATATATGAATGCTGCAGTGTGCTATAACAGTATTTCTGGGACATTGTTGTTGTGCAATCTTGCAAATTGGATGACTTTGAAGCCAAGAACGCGCTAGCTTATTCTACCTGAATATTTGCAAATGGGTTGTCATTTTAACTACTACTTGTGTCTTCAACCCAAATACTGTGTTCTCACTGAATTCCAGTGTGGTACTGTGATAGGATGCCACCTGTGCAACAGGCCCAGTTGTGAAATTTCTTCACTACTAAATATTCCACAGTCCACTAGTGGTAATTATAACAACGTGGAAGTGAACAACTACTGGGAACAACAGCAAGTCAGCCTCAAAAAGCGGGGAAAGTGGATGCTGAGGGTCATAGTGCACAGAGGTCACCAACTTTCTGCAAAGTCACTCACAATAAGCCTCCAAACTTCATGTGGCCTTCAAAGTAGCTCAGGAACAGTGTGTAGAGAGCTTCATGGAATGGGTTACCATGGCTGCATCCAGGCCTGACATCACAATACAACACAATACAGAGCATCAGATCCAGTGGTGTAAACAACGCCACCACTGGACTCCAGAGCAGTGGAGACCTGTTCTCTGGAGTGATGAATTACATGTCTCCATCTGGCAATCTGATGGATGAGTCTGGATTTGGTGGTTGCCAGGGGAACAGTACTTGTCTGACTGCACTGTGCCAAGTGTAAAGTTTGGTGGAGGGGGGATTATGGTGTGGGGGTGTTTTTCAGGAGTTGGGCTCAGCCCATTTGTTCCAGTGAAAGGAACTCTTAATGCTTCAGCATACCAAGAGATTTGGGACAATTTGATGCTCCCAACTTTGTGGGAACAGTTTGGGGATTCCTGTTCCAACATGACTGCACATCAGAGCACAAAGCAGCTCCATAAAGACATGGATGAGTGAGTTTGGTGAGGAAGAACTTGACTGACTTGCACAGAGTCCTGACCTCAACCTGATAGAACACCTTTGGGGTGAATTCGAGATTCGGGATGAAAGCCTTCCCAGAAGAGGTTAAGTTGTTATATGGTTGTGAGTCTTCACTGTGTGGACAGAGAGTAACATTGTCACTAAACAAATCTGTCTACACTTTGCACTGAGTTTTGGATTAGGAAAATACTGCAATAACACCCACACAGCTTTTGTTATAATATTCTATTTTTGAAAAGAATCAAACTCTTCCTGAGACGTCACAGTGACTATTCTAACATGACTGAGTTAGATCATCCAGGTGCTGCGTGGGAGGACTGATCTAATTAGAGGTGCTATGTAAATACTGGTGCCTGATTGTCAAGATGCTGATGCAGAAAGTTGTATTTTCTCACACCTCTGGCATCCTTTAATACTGAGCATTGTGTTATGAAATTGTTGCAATGTCTGCTAAAATGTATGTGCAAAGTAATCACAGACAGCAGAATGTAAATCACTGCTTAGACACAATCTGCCCACTTCTGGCACACAGAAAGATAAAACACAGAATAGCAGAGCTGAAGCTGACGGTGGAGGCAGGAAATGCTTGCAGAGAGAAAAGCACATGATTATGAATTGAAAGCTATTATTACTGTGAAGTGTGATTATAGTAAGAAAACTAAAACTCTTGGCTACAGGAGACCTATTATGTTCATACGCAGCACCGTATTGTAATTCTTCGACTTGACTGGAGTAACTTTGCATGATTCATAGTCAAAAATAAAAGTAGTTTTAGTGTATAATATTTTTTACTTTTTGATGCATAAACCTAGTCAAGCAGTTTTTTAGTGCCTAACCAGGTAAATCTTAGTTTGTAATGCCTGAGCATGAGCTAATTGTTTTTAGATACAAAATTTAATCACTTTTTTTAGTACTTTAACCTAGAGGAGTCATTTTTAGTACTCAGACCTAATTATTGTTTAGTGCCTGAGACTAACCAAGGAGATTTTACTGTCTAAACACAACCAAGTAGCTTAGGCTTAGCCACTTAGCACCAAGATATAAAGTTAAACAGAACAAAACAGTGAAAAGTCCAAACAGACCACAAGCTACACCACAGGCTTTAAACTAATTATAGACAGAATCACTCAAAGTGGATGGAGAGGACATCAGAGGGTTTGTTTGTTAGCTGTTAGCTTCTTTTGCAGCCTCTGTTATATCGAACAGAATCAGGCTCGTCCTCATTCTTTTAAATGCACCTATAGACCCCAAACGTAAACACGTAAATGCTGCAGCACTGGAAGCACAAACCGTTGCGGGTGCTGCACGTCATCTTCATAACGCGCAGTGACATTATAGCGGCCGTGCAGAGCGTCAAGGGCAGCCATGATAAATGCTGGCGGTTTAGCGCTGCTTCTCTGTGGGTGACTCTGCAGTGAATGATGATAAGGCTCTGTGTTCTGTGGACCTCGTGTCTGATCCAGCTACTGTACGGCCGACCTTCAGACGAGGCCGAGCTCCTCTGACTTATATAAGCAACTACTGTGGTCTAAAGACCAGTATAGAGTTGTCCTGAAAAGGGCACTTTGAGAGTCCATGTGTAATATGAGCTGACACACCTATACATGTTCCAATGCAGAGCCAGCCAACACAATAACAGAATACCTCTGAGCATACCTTTGATAAATTATAGCTGTGCTAAAAAAATAAACACAAATGACTGTGCAGTGTTATAAATGGTTGCTAACAGAGCCTAAACTGGCATCAATGGCACGACTGCTCTGTGACCTCATGGTCACACCGTCACCGGGACACACGGGCACCTGGGCAACGACATTCAACACAGAACCACCAGAATTCTGGGTCGAAACTGCAGGACGTGACTTGTGCCTCATGTGCCAGACTTGCCTTGAAGATGAGAACTCAGTTCAAATCCGCTGAGGTGCTTAGCTGATTTGTTTTGTATGGATAATGTTTTTAGAGGAGAACAGAATCAGCACCAACTTAATCAAAAAAACTGCAATACAATGAAAAACATTTGAACAAACTGTGTGGCTGAGACACCGTGTGGATTTTGTTATTGTTAAAAAATCTTTTCAAAGTAATTTAGATAGCTTGTTTCAATACATGTGCTGATGTAGTATTTGGCTGTAAATACTGAGAAGGAGAACGAGACTTTTCCGCCTCAGTTGGCAGTGTCAGACAAACTCAGAGGTGAGTCTGAGTAAAGTAAAGAAGTTGAACCAGTACTTCAACTTTTACTAAAGTAGTTTTTAACACAAGTACTTGTACTTCTACTTAAGTACACAACGTCAGTACTTTTGCCACCTCTGCTGGCCTGAAAAATGAAGCTAACAGAGAAGCGCAAAAAAGTGCAGTTTTGTTCTAATGACCATTTGAGGCTCTAAAAGGAATAAGTGACTCCTGGGTTAAAACAGTCGGATTTCCACAGTTTTGGCCTTCATACAATAACCCATCCATTTAGATTAAGTCACACACTCGGCTGCTTTGATGGACACATAGAAAAGCCAACACTAGAAACACTCATTTCTTCTTGTAAACGCCTCAACACAGACTGTCCCCTGATAATGAAACTTCAAATCTGTACAGCACCTGAATCTGTACCATTCTGGCCTTTGAAAAAGTGTGCCTAGCTTTGACCTCAGGGATTAATGTTGTGTGGATTTCACACTGAGTGTTTTCATTATCGTAAAGGTGGCTCTTGTTCATTTGGCTGGCTCGATCCAAAATGCTGCAGCTAGAGTGCTGACAGGAACTAGAAAGAGAGAGCATGTTTCTCCCATATTGGCTTCTCTTCATTGGCTCCCTGTTAAATCTAGAATAGAATTTAAAATTCTTCTCCTCACATACAAGGTCTTGAATAATCAGGCCCATCTTATCTTAAACAATATGGATCAAAATGACCCGCAACCTAATCAATGTATTTTTTTCTCACCATAATATAAGGGTTAAAGACCTCATAGTACCATATTACCCCAGTAGAGCACTTCGCTCTCAGTCTGCTGGCTTACTTGTGGTTGCTAGGATACTTAAGAGTAGAATGGGAGGCAGAGCCTTCAGCTTTCAGGCCCCTGTTCTGTGGAACCAGCTCCCAGTTTGGATTCAGGAGACAGACACCCTCTCTACTCTTAAGATCAGGCTTCAAACTTTTCTTTTTGATAAAGCTTATAGTTAGGGCTGGATCA
>VOQJ01006387.1:16896-32875 GCA_015052665.1 Apistogramma diplotaenia
ATCCATCACATACATCCACCATCCATCCATCCGTCTGTCCATCGATCGATCCATCCATCCATCCATCCATCCATCCATCCATCCATCCATCCATCCATCCATCCATCCATCCATCCATCCATCCATCCAGGGCCTTGATACAGCTTCTGTTCCTTTTTTTCTGTCTGAAACAGCCAATTTTAGCCAGCCTTCTTCTGATTGGTTGCCCCTCATACAGGGACAGTTTGAACAGGAAGTTGGTGGGGCTTCTCACAGCTAGCGCTCCGGGCCTCAGATGACCATATTAGGGATATCCTCTCTCACTGACATCATCGTAATGTTATCAGGTAAAAAAATCCGATCTTTTCCCCTGGAACTAGTGGAGACTGAGACAGAGTTAAGTGGAGTTATAACTCACTTTAAAGAAGGTACCCATGGTCTCTTTAAAAGGTCAAAGATAAGTGTAGAATTAATTAATTTAATTGTAAAGGCTGATTGACGAGATTCCAGCTGATCACTGATTAGCTACAGGTTAATAATCTGGTTAAATGCTGTCCGAAACAAAAGTCTAAGTGAACATCTGGATCATTTTGAGCATCCATGGATCAAGTTCACAATATCAGATAATCTGGAGAAAATGTTAAATAAATGACACAATAAACCAAGTAAGAACAGACACATATAAACTCCTGTATTATACAGTTTTAACTTATCATTACACTGCAAAGAAAAGAGGGTATCAGAGGTTAATGGCTAATTGTGCAGCACATGTAAAGGCTGCTCTGTAGGAGCAGCAGGGGAGGTAATTATTGTGTAATTGTTAGTGTTGCTGCAGTGGATGGCTGCTGGAGCATGAAAGGGTGGCCGGGCCGGTTGTTCCTAAAATCGATAGCGGGGGCTGCAGCGGGAGGAACAGCAGCACAGGGACAGGTCTCTGCCTCTGGGCTTTAGTGTCTCGGCTGAGGTGACGCTGCTTTCCTGCTGCGCGTGTCGTTTCATCTCGAATCTAAAACCTTAAGACCTTTGCATCAGTTGTTTTTCTTTCCTTTTGGTTTATTTAGTTGATGGATTTACTGAATCATGATTCACACTCATGATATCTGAATGAATCCTGATGAAGTTGCTCCACTCTGTGGTGCTGTTGCACGGTGCTTCATTCATGCTATGTTTAAAGCCTTTAGTGTTAGCGTGGAGTGGACCTCCTGCCTAGCCTTTGCTCAGTCTCTGCTGAGGGCGATGGTGTGTGTAAGCAGCCAGATTCTTGTTGTGCATCATAGGGGCCCCCATAGGAATCAGGTCTTGGCAGCAACATGTGACATCAGTGCATCAACAGACAGTATGATATGCTGTATATACACGTGGGGTTTGGGCATTTATGGCAGCAGAAAGCTTCCACAGTCTGACATATGCAGCATGTTACTTGGACTTGGAGAAACGGTAAGTTATGGTATTAAATTCTGTTTATTAAAACCATTTTATTCTCATTCCAACTTAATATTTTCATACTTAAAGAGACAGAAATCAGAAATATCAGCATTAGCATTGCACATTATGACTAATGCTGCAAGAGTTGCAGGTCTGCACTCAACTTGCAGAATCGCAAAAAAAAATTGTTTTATTTTTCAGATTTTTCCTGTAATATTCATGAACTCTAAATAATAATCATCAGCTTCCAGCTTTTTAAATATGAGCATTGGTGTTTTATGTCATTGTAAACTGCTCCATGCTGTTTGTGTGCTGTACAAACATGGCTTTGCCCCTGTTTTCTCACTATATTAAATGATAAGCACATAATAGGTTATTGTGAGCCTTAATAGTCTGGCTGGCGGTTTGATGCCGCATCCCTTCATTCGCATGTTTGACTTGCTGCAGTCTCCTAAATGATTGATGTCCTACCGAGGAAAAATCAACACTGCTGAGCAACAATCTGAAGGAGTTACATCGTGCAAACAGCAGCTTGATGGCAGGTTTTCCAAGCTTTGAAGAAAGTCTCATCTTCCTGAGATCTCCTGTGTTCAGGGCCAACTTTGACTCCCCCCACACCGATTGATTGTAGAGACTGTAGACGTACTCGAGCCTGCAGCCACACGGTGTGGCAGCATGCTGCTTTGGCTGCTCTGCAACGGGCATGAAGTAAGCAGAACATGCATGTCTCAGTGTCTCTGTGCTTCGCCGTCTCTTTTCTAAAGAAACTGAACATTACTATGCGACTCATCCTAACATTAAAGTACTGACACCAATCAGCCACAAGATGATATCCATCACGAGAAGAAAGCCAGACACGATGTGGACCGAGTGCGAATGCTGCACAGTTCGAACCTTTTGCTTCGTGTTTATTTTTTTGTTAGAGATGACAGGAAGTCAGCTTGCAGCCAGCTTGGCTGTGATTAATGATCTCGCGCTGCCCCTCCTGTGCTCTTGTTCTCTACGTGTAAGCACACTTAGCTGGCTGCATCACACACATTCCTGCCTTACATAACCAGGCTGGTTTCTGTTGAAAAGTCACTTTAATGCAAATGTTGAGTTTAAAAATGGAGAGATACGCAGGCAAATTTGTTTTGATCATTTCACGGGCAAAAATAGAATTCACACGCTGTTCTCTTCTCCATTATCATGGATTTCTGCAGTGTTTGATCTCTAATGCATATTTGATATGAAATAAACTAAATAATGCATACTACTAAAAAATAGTTATAGCCTGTAAAGACTATACATTTTTTTATTGTGGATAGGTCCATCTTTTATATACAGTCTTTGAGAAATGGCCCTTTTGGGACCAGGCTCCAGCTGCCGCTTCAGGATTTGCAGTTTTTTGATATAGAAATTTAAATACAGTGGTGCCTTGAGCTGCATGCTAACATCAGCATGCTCACAATCATGTGGTAGCATAAATGAATCTGCACTGAGGGTGGTGGGAATACCATCAGAGTTGTAGTTATTTGAACCACAGTAATGGACAAAGTGAAGCTCTTGAAAACATCATTTCAAATGTGAGTAAAATGATTCAGTTTAAATGTGAACTCGGGATTTTCTTCTTTCTTTAAGGTAAATAATCAGAGCTCTTTGCTAACACGATGCTCCGTGTTCACCTCAGTGAGACTCAGACGAGGCTTCAGTTTAAGAAAATATATCAAAACGAAGTATCAACACAGTCTAACTAAGCTAAGCTGAACTCTGCTAAGCTTGGCTTAATGAGAAGGAAACCTGGTGAAGTATAATTATTGATAAGCTTTTTTGGACGCTTCATTTTTCCTATTCAGCAGAGTTTTTGCACCAGTGCTCTTTAATGTGACGACTCAGGCTTTAATGCTGATTGGGCTTCCTGTCAGCAGCAGCTTTTGGCCACATTTATGTTTGTGGAAAGGGGGGGGGGGGCTTCGGCTGTCGAGCGGCTGATTGGCAGTAACATGAATCTAATTAGGGCTCCATATCTGAGGGTGATCAGGCTAAATGTACTGAATCTGCATGAATAATGAGAAGGAGCTATGGTGCATAAATGTACTTGAATCCAGGGATGCTTTTATAAACTGTGCATTGCAGAGCATGCACTAAAACATCCTGCAGTCTTTATACATTTCTTACTCATGCATTTGCAAAGAGAGCACGAGATGTTGGTTCACTCAGTTTTTTGACGGTGGTTCTTACCCACCTGTCAGTGTTTACAAATGCAGATTCATTAAAAAAGAAGCTAATACATTTCTGCATTCTGACCACAAAACTGCCACTTTTCTAGAAGGTAACCACATGTGAGGAATCGAGCGAGAATCTGATGTCAGTTAATAATTATTCGAGTAATGAGGCCAAATGCTGTTCTCTCTGTTTTATCAAACATTAAACATGTTCGGGTGTTGGAAGCCGCACTAACTGAATACTGTTCACTGGTAGCACAGGTGTAATAAAGGTGTAATAAAGGTGTAAGAAGAAGAAACGGGGACACGGTGTGTAAAAACACACTTTTCAGAGATGAAATAATTCACATAAAAACTGCTCACTTTAGACAAGAGTGCGTTTTTGGTCTCGTGGCTTTGTGTTTGATCTGATCGCAGTCGTCCTGTAGAGGAGGACGGCTTCCAGGCAGCTTCTGCTACCCCACCGTCCCCTTTTCTGCTTCCCTGTCAGAGCTCACATGGCACTCTGGGAAGGTCCCATAATCATGAGGAATTTGGCGGATAACCACTGATTGATTTTGTAACTTTTGAATAATAAAATTCTCAGGAAATCAGGCTGCGAGTCGGCGGAGGAAAAAAGTGGCCCATCGGTCGCTTCCTGGTGATTGACTGCACTCGTTTGGCCCTTTTAACCTCAGCAGGCTGCTGGAATTTAATACCTAGAAGCCGCTCCACCTCCATTATTATGAGTCATAAACGGCCTTCATCTTCCTCTGTTGCTGCCACTTCTTTGTCACCGTTTAATATTCCAGTGTGGGTGATTGCTGCATGTTCAGCCTTTGTTCGCCCACATAAACAACTTTGTTTATTTGAGGAAATTGTTCTTTTCAGCTTATTACACATATTTCGGCTGATCATTTAGGCTGACTCGTAGCACCTGGACGTCGCCAGAGAAACTTTACTGTGGAGAAAGGTTTTTATTTAATCTGTTTATCTTTTTAAATGTGACCACCACTATTCTTTAATGTTGTCTTCATTTGCAGTATAGATACAACCTTCAAAGTTGTCGTCAACTCTTTTACTTCTTCTCCTTTTGGCTGCTGCCTTTAGGGGGCGCCACAGCTGATCATCTGCCTCCATCTCCCCTTATTCCAGCATCCTCCTCTGTCACAACAACTCTCTGCATGTCCTCCTTCATCCATGAACCCCCTCTGAGGTCTTCCTCTTTTCCTGCTGCCCTGCAGCTCCATCATTATCAGTATATCCTCCGTCCTCTGCACACATCCACCCTTTCAGCCTCTCTAACTTTGTCTCAAAGGTCCGAGAGGATCTTGTTGCGTAATATTGTTAAACAATAAAATGAATAAAACTGAGACGTTGGAGAAAGGAACAAAAAGGTGGTTGAACTTTGTTTAAAATGCAAACACAAACTGAGCTCCTCTCCTCATGTGGGAGGATCTGAATCAGCAAACAGAATTTATTTATCATAAAAGTTGTTTTGCATTTTTTTTTACACTGAAATCCATTTAAATTGTAAACTCAAATATGTCAAAGGAATATAATCTGGGAATCATTTAAAAAATCTGCCCCAGCTCATCCTCTGAATGACGCTGTCTCCCTGCAGTCAGTCTGAGTCGATGAGCGAAGGATGAGACTAATTGCTGGTTGGTTTGCAGCCGTTCCCTCGTCTCACCCGTCAGTCCCATTAGAGTCATTAAAGACAGTCGGTCACCTCCTGAACAGCATCTCCGTGTGTGTGACAGTGAGTCTGTGTGGATTCTTCAGACACACTCAGTGGGGGGTAATTTCATAGGTGCACTTTGCAAAGGCTTTTGAACAGAATCTCCATATTCTTATTTATTCCTACTTACTTTGCAGTTGTAATCCAGTCAGGCTTTTAAAGCACTTGCAGTAATAAAGTGACTAAATGACCCCCCAGTGAAGGATAATCGTAAAGCTAACGAGCATCTGTAGTTAAGCCTTTGCACTGTCATAAACAGCACATGGTTCGAAAGGAGAGAGGAAACATTTCCAGAGTAACTTGTTTCCATAGAGAATTACTGGCATAATTAGTTATGTGTGATGAACAACTCTGCAAAGCCTCTCACTAAATATAGTTTTGTGTTTTTCTAGTCGGTGGGCAGAAAACCCTCCACATCTGTAAGATTATTAAAGAAGCATTTCTTCAGAGCCAGCAGAGAAATGAAACTTTCACGAGTCTCGATGACACGATATGCCTGTTTGTTATTTTTATGTCTGACATTTATATCCATAAACGGCCTTTTAATTAAACCTGTCAGCCTGCAGAGCACTATGGCTGCGCTTTAATTGGAGCACTATTTAAAGGCTGGGCTGAAGCTGTAAGCTCTTCACACCAACACAGGCTCACTGCGCCTTTTGTATTTTCTCTAGTAAATTCAATTCATTTTCATTTACAGTGTACACACAGTCAGTTCACACCAAAGCTCATCTCAAGATACTTTGTAGTGTAAAGACCCTGCAGTTTTGAACTACTGCCACCTACCTGCAGCAGGTAGCTCTGCAGTTTACTTTGGAAGGGTTTTGCACTGGATGCACTTCCTGATGCAACCTTTCACTTCCTGAACGAATGTGAAAAATCACATGATAAGCTGTGATAAAGCAGGACAACAGGCAGGAAAACACAAACTGTAGATGACAAGAGTCAGGGAATTCAACTACAATTATGACATCAGGCTCAGAGAGAAGAAGGTACCTACAGCAGTGAGACTGAGGCTTCAAGGTCACCTGATCCAGCTCGAACTATAAGCTTTATCAAAGAGGAAAGTTCTGAGTCTGTCTGCTGGATCCAAACTGGGCCCACAGGACAGCTGAAGGCTCTGCCTCCCAATCTACTTTTAGAAACGCCAGACAAGTAAAGCAGCCATCTGAGAGCGAAGCGCTCTGTTCGGATGATACGATAAGATAAGATGAGGCCTGATGAGTCAGGGCCTTGTGTGCGGGAAGGATTTTAATTTAATAAAACGCCAGTAAAGAGAAGCCAGTGTGGGAGAAACGTGCTGTCTGGGTTGATGCTCACACTGCAGCGTTCTGAATGAACTGAGGGCCTCTGAGGAGCTTACAGGCAAACCTGATAACAAGGAGTTCCAGTAGTCCAGAAGTATCAGTGCACAGTGACTTTCAGCACTGGATAAAGTCCTGCAGGTTTGCTCTTTTCATGCATGTGTACGTAAGTATGCTGTAGAGTTGGTGAGGCAGGACATTAAAGGACTAATTAGTATGTCTGCTGTTTAATGTGTGATGGTGATTACAGCACAGAGTTGGGAAGCACCTCCTGCCAACACTCGTTTTTGTTTTTTAGGAGCTGGTGTTCGTTCAAACAGCCAGTCACGTATGTCAGTGCGTAGGCCTCGAACTTTCCCTGCAATCAACCGTCATTAGGTCATTCACACCTCACCCTGGAGCTCAGTGCTGTCTCACACTCGCGAAATGCTGGTGCACATTATGTGACACCGTGGGAATCTTTCAGTTACGTAAGTGAGCCTGGGGATGAACTTGGGCTCATTCTCCTTTGGGATTTATGGGCCTCAAGGTGATGCTGGATATGGATGAGTGGCTCCACTCGTTGGGTGGAGAGGAGCTGTCCTGCAGCTCGATGCAGTGCGAGCACTAAATGGAGTGAGTGGGCTGAGCTGCCGAAGGAGGTTGAACGAGTTTAAAAAGCTCAACGTAGCTCCGAAAGGGCGAGTTCCAGCTAATCTGCAGGAGATTCGGAGCACTGTGATCACATGATAGGTGGGGGTGGGGCGGGGCCTTCACCTTTTAATTCGTGCCTTTCAGGTCTGATGTGCTCTGACATTTTCATCTCATTTTCAGAGCAGCACATGAGAAGCCAATTCAGTTTTATGTTTACTGCACTAAATCACAACACACCAGTTGCCTCAAGGCATTTATATTGTAAGGCAAAGACTCAACAGTCAAGATGACCCCTTATGGCGACAGTGGGAAGGAAAAACTCCCTTTTAACAGGAAGAAACCTCCAGCAGAAGCAGGCTCAGGGAGGGGCAGTCATCTGCTGAGGGGGGGGGGGAGACAGGACAGCAGACATGCTGTGGGAGAGAGACAGGGATTAATAATAACTACAGTTTAAATGCAGAGTGGGGTATAAACAGAGTGCATCATGGGAACCCCCCAGCAGCCTGGGCCTGTTGCAGCATAACTAAATGATTGTGATGTATGATGCGTCTCCATTATCTGAACTTATTTAAAGCTTCGAGGCTTTAGGTAGCTGATCCAGGCTGATCAACACATTTCATCCCTGAACATCAGCAACGAGACATTTCTATAAAGAGCTGCTGCAGCTTAATCATTTTCTAAGTGCACTGAAATAGATTTCACTCGCTCCAGTGTCCCTTTTGGCTTATCAATAATCAGAGGAGACATTTCCCTTCCCACTCTAGTTCATGGCATCCAGTTTAAACACGAGAGAGTCTGCATTAAGATGTGTTATGTTTCTTTTTTTGCTCCTAGTACGTGGAGGCCATCAGCAACAAGCAAAGCGAGCTGGATAACTACATCGCTGAGGGCTACAAGAACGCTCTGTCTGAGGAGAGGAGGAGGTACTGCTTCCTGGTGGACCGTCAGTGTGCTGTGGCCAAAAACGGCAGCGCCTACCACGGCAAGGTGAGACGGAGCACACGAGCAGTGCGTCTGATACCGCTGTGCTGATGTTGGTCCAGAACAGCCTGGGTTTTTATGCAAGAAAGAAAGATGTTTTAGCTCTCCGCTGTTACGGCCCCCACCCACCCCAATCATATTAGGATGGAGTCAGAAACCTAATATTTAGAGTGGCTTAGCAAAAATAGAGCTTCATCCCATTGTTTAGCTGTCTGGTTGGTGATTGTGTCTTCTGAGGACAGCCTCGGCTAAAGTAAGACACCAACGATGTTGGAGTTTAGTCCAAATGACTGATGCTGTTTTTGTCTGACTTCAGATCTGAAGGTATGCATGTTTTCTGAATATTATAATCTTTTTCTTTGTCACCATCTCCTGCGACTCTCTGCATTTATTCTCGCATTAATGCAACAAACAACCCCACGAACACTTCAGATCCATCAGCCAATCAGGAGTCTCTCCCATATCACACCCCTTCACAAAGGCTCAAATGTGTAATGTTTGTTTCCTGTTATGTCTGTAAAATGTCAATTATTTGAAAAAAAAGTGTCAAAGGGAAGTGCGAGAGGATGTAGAGGAGGAGGATGGGAGGCAGCGGGGAGGTCGGTGGGAGGGAGGGTGACCTACTTCTGCAGGAACACTTGGTTCAGACTCACTGTGTGGGGGAGTGAAGTGTCTGAATGGGTGATTGATAGACAGAGTGAGGAAGCACAGAACACAAACTGCTGCTGCGAGGATGAAACAGCCTTAAAAGTACAGTCGTCTTCGTTCTCATTATTACTTATTTATAATTGTTCCAAGCGACCCTCTAAACTCTCAGCTTTCAGGCTCTGAATGTCTTTGGAGTCGGAGCTCATCATCGGCTATTTGCAGTGATGATCTTAAGTGCTGGTACCCTAATGTGCAGCTGCTCAGCTACAGGCTGAGGAGTAACTGTGCTGTTACAGTTGCTTTGGGAGGTCTCAGATCACTCGTTGCCGTGGCGTGTGGTCCTCTCATGCTGTTGTCAATCAGAGGAAAGAGAATGAAAGAAAGAAAAAGGCTGCTAAAGCTCTGTCCACCTACGCGCTACCTTAACTATGTGAACGCTAACTCTGATTGCCGTGACTCATCTTTTCCACCAACATCCGCACGAGCAGAGATTTGGAAACACAAAGCGTCACATGGGTCATTTTCCTCCATCGCAGTTTCACCGATCGAGGCGCAAAAAGAAAGTGTTTCTTTCTGAGCTGCTTCAGCTTTAATGTCCCTGAAGCAGAAGCAGCTTCTGTAACTCATCACATCCCGTTTTAATGAAAGACATGTGCCCATCAGCCCATCAGCCTAACTCACTGACCTGATACTCAGTGCACTTTCTTCCCTTTTGTGTATGTGTGAGTTTGTTTGATCACCCCACCCACACCCACACCCACACACCTGACACTGTGGCCCACATATGCTCAGCAGGCCCAGACGACCTTGGAGCCACACTGTTTATCCTCCACACTGGCCTGCAGGGTTTAAAGCACATTCTTTATTCATTCAAACTCAGGACTTTATGATGAATACAGAAGCATCTTTATGTAACTGCCCTGCTGCATGATGTATGGCTTCTCATCCCTCGCGGCTTTGAGTGGAAAATGTGCAATAATAGATGATGATTGTTTGCAGAAGCATGTTTTTGGTGATGTCTGTCTTTGTATGTGATTCAAATGATTTCAGATTGACACCTTATTGGGGACTTTTTGACTACAACGTATTTCGAGTCCAAAAGGGCCAAAGATCTTTCCAGCATAAATTAAACTGAGTGCCTTTCTCACGCCCTCTCATGTCCTTCCAGGGAAAGGAGCTTTTATGCCAGAAGATCCCACTGTGGCAGCAGGCTTGTGCCGAACCCAACAAACTGCCAGATCGTGCCATGTTCCTGGCCCAGCAGATGAGTGGTGCAGCGGGCACCATGCCTCCTGGTGCTCATCACCCTGGCATGCCCATCTCTGAGCCCATTCCTGGTGCTAAACCCCTGCCAGTGCCTCCAGAGCTGGCAGCCCTCAGGGCAAGTGGGGGCATGGGACAGCAAGTGAGTTCATTCAGTTCACCAAACACCTGCGTACTTCCTGTTCTTTAGGGACACGTCCTTAATGGAAAACACACCAGTTATTATTGTGCTCAGCTAAGCTCTTTGTGCATTTGCTGTGGGAGAGGACTCACTCTGACTCCAGCTTTGACTCTAAAATGTCTTCAATTATTCAATGCGCCACAGACTGGTATATAAAAGATGAGCGAGCTACCATGATGTCACGTGATGTGAAACCTGTTTTGAGAAGATATGGCCGCTCTCCAAAAAGGGTTTACTCTTCAGGTTTAGGAATGAAACTGGTCCACAAAGGAGACGCTCAGATTCTTCATCAGAAATCATCAGATGTGGCGGCTGCATCAACACATCCTCACAAAACCTGAGTGAAGGCTAATGACTCATCAAACCGTGATAATTATGATGCACAGAAGAGGCCTGAGTGCCTCCATCCTCAGGCCATGATTCTAGTTACAAACCACAGTTTTAGAGTAAACAGGCTAAATCTGTTTTGAAATGCTTTTTGCCGTGTCCCAGCTACGATACGTTTATCTTTAAATCAGCATCAGCTCAAGCAGTGGGTTCATTAATTATAATTCCATGACCCAGATCCACTCTCCTCCTTCATTATAACTAATGAGCTGCAAGATGTTGCGTAACAGCCTTTGATGACGTAACGAGGAAAAAAACGTTTTAATTTTAATTTTATCTTCTTCCAGAGGCTGATGGGAGGTGTGGAAGGAGGGATGCCTGTGATGAACGGTACAGCCGGCGTCCACGGAGGAGAAGACTACCAGCAGTGGATGGAGGGCAAAATCGCCCAGGGCAAGGTGTCCCCCCAGACTCAGCGGCATGGAGGGGAGGTGTACTCCAACACCTTACCTGTGCGCAAGGCTGCTCCGGCCAAGAGCAAGGCCACACTGAGTAAGGACACACTGTGGGCTGAATGTGTCCAGCGGAAGTCTGGCAACATTCACACAAATATTGAGCAAATGTACTTTCAAATTAAGAAGGGATCAAAAGGCTGTAAATAATGTGAACGTGTCAGAAGCTTAATGCAGTCCTGCATGGTTCTTTGAGCCTTTATTGAGCCTCAGCTAGCAGCTGCTTTCAGCCTCAATGTGCACAGCAATAACCAGCAAACTGAGGGTGAGCCTTAGCTTGAAGAAGAAAGGAACTTCTAGCAGCAAAAGAGAGACATATTTTCCTCAGGAGTTGGTGAAAACACAAAAGAGGGAACCAAACGTAATTACTGGAGTTGTATTCAAGAGCATATGAAATGACAGTCTAAATAAACGGTTCTGTTTGTTTCTGACAGCTGTATATGTAACAAATCCCATCATACTGTGTTCCACCTGTTTCAGGTCAGTGACTTTTACCGCTTGTTGAGGCGTTTTGTGCCGTTTGGTGGCAAAAAGAAAAAAAACCAGATTTAACTTTTAATCACATACTTGGAAAGTATGTTTCCAGAGAGAAACGACTGCATCTCGGATGCAAAGAAAGAGCTAATGAGATGATCCGGCTACCACGCACATGCTCTGTGCACTTTTAATAAGAAAGAGGCCAATGCAAGTGGGAGTAGAAGGAGATGTGATAATAAAGCCACGACTGCAAGTTAAAGTAGACGCAGAGAAGGAGCATATTTCACAAACAGATGAGGCCTTTTAAATGTGAGCAGCACATTGAATAAAATCCTGTCGACGCGCTGGATGCTAAAAACATTGTTGAGACTGAACTTTATGGCAGTGTGGTAGCAGCTGTCCTGTCATCTCCGCAGCAGAGACCCGCACGCTGCCCCGGTCCAGCTCCATGGCAGCAGGTCTGGAGAGAAACGGAAGAACTCGAGTCCAGGCCGTCTTCTCCCACGCAGCCGGTGACAACAGCACGCTGCTCAGCTTCGCCGAGGGCGACGTCATAACCCTGCTGGTGCCCGAGGCCCGCGATGGCTGGCACTATGGAGAGAATGAGAAGACGAGGATGTGAGTGCGACATGACTGCTCTTAAAATGATTTTTTCATAAGCTACTCAACAGCTTTTGTTGAAGTGCAGTAGAGAGTTGGTCCCAAAGCTAAAAATACAGCTGTGTCAGGGCCACTTTAGTCAGTGCAGTGATTTATATTTATAGTGTGCCTCTGTTTTGGGATCTTCCCGCCTGAAATGGGATGATGGGCATGAGGTGGAGGAGCCGGGGCGAAGTTGGGTTGCAAAGTGGCTTGCAGAGGCAGCAGCAGCTACAGGCTGCAGGTCAACAGGTGGTTGATGATGTACCTGATGTCCCCTTTCTGCAGGCGTGGCTGGTTTCCCTTCTCCTACACTCGGGTGATCACCGACAGCGACGGCGACTCTATGAGGCAACTTCGAGTACACAAGTGGGTGTTTGCACTTTGCAGACTTTATCGTCCTGAATGCATCAGTGAACTGTTTGTAACTGTGAATATGATTTATGGAAACTATGAGCCTTTATTGACTTATTACATGTTACATATTACACCCTACTTTTATACTTTTTGTCAGGAAGTCAGACACAGGAACAGCATTAGGCAGCTGGTCAATTTTCAAAATAAGAGACCCTGACTAAACTGTTGAGATTAGAAGTTGTGAAGGACAGAACAAAACCCCATTGAAGAAGCGACATCACACACACACACACACACACACACACACACACACACACACTAGGCTTTTCTGCCACAAGATAAAACTGATATAATTTAATGACACTAGGAGCAGTAATGTATTATGTCACTATTTTACAGGGTATAAATGTAATATGGTTACAGTATTGCATTATCTCCAAAATTCAAACAGATTTTGTGCCTCACAGTAAAACTAACCAGCCATGAAATGCTCCCAGAATCAAAGCCGTCCCCTGATGACTCCTGTACGTCTTCCCTACCTACAGACGTCACGTTGGTGCCATCAGGAGGCGTTGGGGACAGCATTATTTATAGTTTCCTCATTTTCTCTGTACTTGTTCGTGTTTCTAGTCTCCACCATGGCAAAAGCAGCAGCACAGGCAACCTTCTAGAGAGAGAAGACATGGCTCTCCCCGCCCCTGATTACAGCATCCACTCCCGTATGGCAGCGCAGAGTGCCGCCGCGCTGCATGGCAGACAACAACGCCCCTACAGCGTGGCGGTGCCAGGCTTCTCACAGGTGGGGGCCCCTGAAAAACAAGCAGACAAACACATGCAAACTCGCATCCACCCACGTGGGTTCACACATGAAACATGAGCAGTCTCACGAAGCCTGGCAAAGATCTCGTCTGTCTCAGAAAGTTTGGAGGTGCCGGCAGCCCGGAGAGGCCTTTCTCTGACAGGCTTTCACTTAACCACAGCTCAGCTTCCAGACGAGCGCTCTGCCACCCCGGCTTACATAAACGCACAAATCACTTCTGCTTCACTTCACATTCCTGCTCGCGGACGGTCGAGTGTAAGTTGTGGCACAGCTCAGACTGAAGAGGTCTGCCTCTGAAGTGAGTGCTTCTGACAGGCATCAGCTGATGGCAGAGCTGGCGTTCACCCAGGCTCGAGAGCAGGCAGCAGTGCTGACGGAGGAAGCTTCATTCTTCAGAAGGAAGTCAAAAGTAGACTTACGCAACTCTCAGCTATTGGCCTACTTTCCCTCCTACGCCTCACCTGGAACATTACATGTGGGCGATCCCTAATTGCTCAGTAGTCATGTAACATCAAGGTTTGGAGCATCTCTGCTGACATTTAAGAAATGTTTTATAATCAAAGATATGTGCACAGCGACTGGACTCCTTCAGTCAATAATCTCTGATTTGATGGTTTTCTAGGCACGCATGTGTTTTTATTATTAAAGCACTAAATTTTCTATGTTTCAAATTAACTTTTAAACAATGATATTTGGCATCTTTTGACATATAAATCATCTTTTTAAAAGAAAGAAGAATAAGATGATAACCTGGAGATGGATATTGTATATATATGTATGTATATTTTCCATCATAGAGTTTCTTAATGACTGAATATTAGATGCTGAGACGTTGCAGCGTCTCTTGTTCCGTGTTACTTTGCTGCCATCTTGTGCCTGCTTTTGGCATTGCAGCGGTTTCAGAGCAGGAGCTCAAAAACAAACTAATCAGACTGCCCCCCAGTGTAAGGTTCACGCCACAGTGGCCCTACATTAACAGTAATGGTTAATACACCAATATGTGTAATAACTAAATAACAAGATCTCTAAATATTTGTGTTTTCTTGGTTTTATGACACGTGCGCTTATTTGTTCTTGTAGCTTTCTGATATTGTTTGGTATTATTGACGCATTATTGCTTATTCATGTTATTTGTTGCATTCAGATGAGTTCAGATGTTTCATCTCTTTCTTTTATTCTGTCTTTACAGCCGGGAGCTGAAGAGTACGAACCCCGCTTCCCCACGAGGTAAGAACCACTCAGCTTGATTCAGTCGATGTTTTCTGTTGCGCCGAGAATCCGTGTCATCTCAGTTGCAGTTCAGTCGTTTCAGTGCACTCGGCAGTGTTTGTGAGCGAGAAGCCAAACTGGAATCCTGTCCTGTTGGCTTGAAGGCTGGAATCTGAGACAGCCGTGAGAGTTAGTTTGCCAAACAGCTGAAGACGGAGCGCTGAGGGATTGGGACAGTTCCTGGTGCACGCCAAGTTCAGACCCACAAACAGACAGCCAGCAGGACACATCACACTTTGTTTTGTGTTGTTTTCCATGTCTCTTCTGTTTACGCTGGTTTGATGGGAAACGGTAAGATCGTGGTTTTTAAAGAAGACTGAGATTGTCTTTAAGTGCCCCATCTCCTCTGTTAGGAACAAGTGTTTCTATGTGTCAGCCTGCTCTCCTCTCTGGAGCATCAGTTGGTGATGTTTGTCAGAGCCTCTGGTGTGGCTGGTTTATGCCCGGGGGGTGGTGGGGGGGGGGGGGGGGGGGGGGGGGGGGTGGTTCTGGTGTCTTCGCCCCACAGCGCTCAGCATCAGTGAGAGGAGTCGTTCACTCTCAACTTGTCAACAAGCATTTTACTGTTGGAAAGTGCAGCCTTTGAACCCAAACTATAATGTGGGCACATTTCAGTTTCCAAACTTTTAATGGCTAACCTTCACCAAGTTATTTCTGCACCTAACCCCACCAAGTAGGTCTGGGGGCCTAAATGTCAGAGTCGCAGCAAAAGTAAAATAAAAGAGTGAAAACAAAGGAAGTCAGACGGTAGCAGCTGTGTTCTGCAGGCCCCGGTGGGGCAGAAACCAGCTGGCACCACCATCCCTCCAACATACTAACGGGGTCTCAGTGTCTCAGCTGAGCCTACAGTACAGTGTGTACGTACTGCAAGCCTGTAAGCATAGACGTATGTACCTGTGCACATAAAGGCCAACTTCTCAGTAAGGAAAGTAGCTATTGGCTGTCCTAAAAGCCGCCACATGATGTCATCACCTAATTTGAATAATTGGTCATTTCCATGTAGTTGTAATTGGAACATCTTTGGAGAGACATAAACTACAGCATTAAAGCTTTGACTAGGCTCTCAATACATGAATCAGTTGATGTTTAACGTTAGAACATTAAATTTGCGATTGCCAGCTCTACGTCCTCCTTTATCTGCATTTTAGGTTTCCAGCCTGTCTCAAAAACCCTCCAAACGTCGCTAACTTTTTGGGGGGGGGGGGGGGTTGGAAAACTAATTTGGAACAAAGGGGAAAGGGGG